>JAJPUD010015532.1:0-37055 GCA_023553655.1 Myrmecobius fasciatus | reverse complement strand
AGAGAGAGAGAGAGAGAGAGAGAGAGAGAGAGAGAGAGAGAGAGAGAGAAGAAAATTCATGTAAATGATTACTAGGTATATTCCATGACATAGAGCCTTAGAACAACGTGGGAAATAATTGGTACTTAAAAAAAGAAAAGAAAGAAAAAAAGAAAAAACAAATAAACAAAAAAGTGAGTGCTTTAGGAGAAAGTGTAGTATCTTTAAAGAATTGTGTAATTTCCTGAATGCAAATCAGGGTGATTTCTGCCACCTGTCCCTGCAAGGTCACACTGAATAAAGTAAAGATGGCAGTGTGGACGATTTTTAGCATGTTTACAAGGGAGTTAGTGCAAGTTTACATTGTAAGGGAAGGAGGGGGGAAGGAAGGGATTGCTGGGAGATAAGCACTGAGGCAGGGGCTTAGAATCCAAATACTTGGTGAAAGTTCCTGCCCTCCAGAAGCCAGAAACTCCAGGCACTAAGTAGTCCAGATCCCCTGTTTTACAAAGGAAAAAAAACTGAGGCCAGAGTGGGGAGAGAGGCCAAAATGAGCTGGGAATGGTCCGAATTCAGATCCAAGAAAGAAAGAAAGGGAAAGAGGGAGGGGAGAGAGAGACAAACAGAAAGACAGAGAAAGAGAGACAGAGACAGAGACAGAGAGAGACAGACAGAGAAACAGAGACACACAGAAAGAGAGAGAGAGACAGAGAGATCCTTCACCAGCGATCCTTCCACCCAAGGCTCTGGACAATGGCTGGCTCTTGCCTCTGTTTCTCCGAGCCAGCTATTGGAGGTGCAGGGGCTTGTTTGTGCTTATTTGTTACAAGGGACTTTCTATTGGGAAAGGGGGAGTGCATCAGGAAGTGAGAGAGAGTGATGTTCAGAAGACAAAAGAAAAGAAAGGAGCACATATACAGCATCTTAAATGGAAAACAAGGTTCTTCTGCAGCCTTTGCACTAGCCAGGGGTGAGTTCAGGTCACGTAATGGGCAGGACAGCCCTGGCGAGCTCAGTAGCTTTGCCTTCCAATGTCCTTTCGTAGAAAAACAAAGACAGAGGAGGAAGGAAAGGGCAAGAGACACTTGTGGAGAACTACTCTGAGGGCGCTGGAAGCACAAGCATTATTATTCCCATTTTGCAGATGGAGAAATGGAGCGATTTGCCCACAATCACTCACTATGATCCAGGACTTAAAACTCTTTCAGGGTCTCCCAGGACTTTCCCCAGAGTCTGAGACTTCTGAGATTCATTCACCCTCCAAACTCCCACATACCCCCTTCTTCACTCACCTCAGTCCCTGCTGTGTTCTGGGAGCTGCTATAGCTCACAAAGGCTACAGCCCACAGGAATGTCACAAGGGTCTTCATCATGGAGCCTGTGGGGGGAAGGAAAGGTGGAGAAATGCCAGCTTCAATGGAGCTCACGACTGGATAAGTTAGTGGGTCAAAAAACATTTATTAAGCTCTTATTGTGGAAGCTCTGACTATGTATCAGGGGCATGGTGGGTAGAGCAACAGCCTTAGAGTCAGGAAGTTCAAATCTGGCTTCAGACACTTAATAGTTGGAAGTCACCTAGCCCTACTGGCCTCAGTTTCCCCTTCTGTAAAATGAGCTGCGAAAGGAAATGGCAAATCACTCCAATAGCTTTGCCAAGAAATGAGATCACAGCATAGTCAGACTGAACAACAATTGCACATCACAATGTGATGGCTCACATAGTATTCTGTTACTTCTTCCATTCTCTTTTTGGCTCCTACTGGTTCACAGATGCAACAGATGTCTGAGACTTTCTGGCTTGGTGATCATTTTCCTGTCAAGCAACTGGCTTTGATAGGGAATTTATAAAACTGAGACTTTAGAGATTATTTAGAGATTACAAGCCCCCACTTTTTATATCTTAGGAAAATGAGACTCAAAGATGGGCAGTTATTTATCTAAGTCACACACATCAGGAATAAGCACAGTCAAGATTCAAACCCAGGTAACAGAATCATAAATTGGAAACTAACTGGAAGCTTAAAGAGTGTTTAGGTCAGTAGTTCTCAAAGGACTCCTTCATACTCTTAAAATATTATTCAGGATCCCCAGTGAGCTTTATGTGAGCTATATTTACCAATATTTTCCATATTAGACATTTAAATGTCTTAGAACCTCCTTTTTACCTGCCCCCCCAAACAAAAGGGTCTTTGAAATGCCCCTCACCCACTCCACATACATAGACCACATTTGAGAACCCCTGGACTAGTATAACATTTTCATTCTATAAATGAGAAAATAGATCATCCAAGATCACACTGCTGATAAATGTCAGAAGCTGACTTGAACCTAGGACCTCTAACCCTAGAGACATTGTTCTTTCCATTTTATTCTAAACCTATGTTTGCTAGTAGGATTTATCCAAGCTCCTCTCCACTCCTGCTGTCCCCTTAGCACCTTTCTTGGGCTATTTAGCACTATCCAGCTCAAGGAAGTAATGATTAAACAATACCAGAAGAAGGTTTAATAGTGTAGATTGCTGGTGACAAGGGTTACATTAATTTCAAATACCTCCAAAGAGATCAAAGAAAGAGAGAAAGGATCCATTCATATTTAGTGTTGTAGCAAAGAACTGAAAGTGAAAGGAAATAAGATGTCCCTCAACTGAGGAACAGCCCAACCAACTATGGTAGAGGAACATCATGGAAATACTATTGTGCCATAAGAAATAACAAAAGGAATGGATCCAGAGAAACCTAGAAAGATTCCATGAACTGACTTAGAGTGAAATGAGCAGAACCAGGAAAAACAACTTATACAATAACTATGACATTTTTTTTTAATCTGGAAAGATTTAAGAACAGGAGTTCTTAAAATATGGAATTACATTATATAAGTCAAAGGCAAGTCTACTAACTTCCTTGGGCTTCAATGTCTTTATTTGTTAAAATGAGGGAGTTGAAAAAAAAATTTAATGAGAGGAAAAAAAATGAGAGAATTGAATTAGATCTGTTAGGTCCTTTCCAGTTGTAGATCAATGCAATAATTAGCTGTTATATACCAAAGGACCAAGGATAAAACATGATACTAACCCCTTGATAGAGAAATCAGGGATTCAAAGGGTAAACTGAGATAAACATTTTGGAACATGGTCAATGTATGGATCTGTTTTTCTGAACTATGTTATTTTTCTTTTTACAAGAGATTTAAAAAAAATTGGGGATGAGCAGACGAACACAGAAAAGAAAAATGATCAATAGGGAAACCAAAAAAAAAAAAAGAGAGAAAAGAAATAAAATAGGATCATTGTAGCATTTTTTAAAACTCACAGAATATTTTTTAAATTCATGGACAGGAGATTCAGAAGACAGACAAGCAGGAAAGTATTAAATCTACTACTTGAAATTATGTTTTTTTTCCAAACATAATCAGTACATGCTTTTGCATATAATTTTCTTTTGCTGTTCTGTGTATTTGGAAATGTTTGTCTTTGATGATGTTTCTTAAGTACCCATCAACAACAAAAAGAAAAAAAAATAATTACCTCTTTCAATTCAATAAGTATTAAGGATCAGGGGGTTTGAAGGAGTAGAGGGAGAAACTAATATATGATTTCATTGTTATAAGGTATCCCCAGGGACGATGCTTCCTTTAACTATGTGGTTCAGCATCAACTTGGTCACTTATAGTCTTAAAGAGATGCCTGGGTCTCTGTGAGAGAAGTGATTGGTCCAAGGTCACATGGCAGTAGTTATCACAGGCAGATTCTGGGCTCACTCCTTCCTGACAGAGAGACCATCCGCTCTGTCATGATGCCGACAACAAAAAGACAAAATGAAAACATTCCCAATCCATAAGGGATTTGTATTCTAGTAGGGGGGGAGGGAAATAATATATATTCAAATAAGAAAATATAAAATAGATTAAATACAAAGCAATTAGTTAGGGTAGGTAATAATGGAAAAGACTCATCTCAGATGTCACTTGAGCAAAGTCTTGAATAGAGCTAGGATTCCAAGAGGAGGTTGTGAGGAAACAAAATATTCTTAACATGGGAACAGCCTGTGCAAATGCTCGGAGGTGGGAAATGGATTACCCTATACAGGGAATAACAAGTATACTTGACTAGAATGGAGAGTCTATGAAGGTAAGTAACCTGAAATTAGTCTGGAAAGCCAAAATAAGAAAGACTTTGAATGTCAAACCTAGAAGTTCAAATTCAATCACTTTAAGCTTCTTGAGCAGTCTATAACCATACCTCTGCTTTTATCAAATAGCTAGGTTCTTGTATCTCAAAGAGATTTTTTTTTTAAGGAAGGGGATCTAAATGTACAAAAAATAGTTACAGCAGCTATGTGGTGACCAAGAAATAAAAAATAAAGAGATGCCCATTAATTGGAGAATGACTGAATAAATTGTAGTATCTGATTGTGATGGAATTCTACTGTGCTGTAAGAAGCGACAAAGGGAATAGTTTCAGAAAACCGTGTATGAACCCATGCAAAATGAAGTGAACAGAACCAGAAAAATATTGTACACAGTAATAGAAATATTGTAACAAAGATGAATGGGGGAAGATTTAGGTACTTTAATCAAGACGATGCTACATCTATCACATATCAGATTGCTTGTTGCCTTGGGGAGAGGGGAGGTAAGGAAGAAGGGAGAAAAAAATTGGAGCTCAAAATCTTACCAAAAATGAATATTGAAAACTAATTGGAAAAACAAAATATTGTTGAAAAGAGAAAAAAGAAAAGTACAAAAATACCATGATACAAAACAATTCCAAAGATCTCATGAAGAAAAATGCTATCTAATTCCAAAAAGTGATCAACTCTGAGGTCAGATAAAGTATACCTTTTTTACTTACTTTATTTTTCTTGCTTTTTTTTTTTCTTGGCAACTTGGTTAATGTGGAAATGTGTTTTGCCTGACTTCACATGGATAATTGATATCATATTGCTTGCCTTCTCAATGAGTGGGGGAAGGACTAAAGGGAGGGAAAGAGTTGAAAACTCAACAGCTTTAAAAAAAATGAATGTTAAAGTATAATTACTTTTTTAAAAATACCTTGGATCTGATTAATGTGAATAATTAATCCCCTGAAATGGCCTCATGTATTCAAATTTGCACTATTTGAAGTTAAAATTGTTTAAAACATGGTAATTGGTTCCAGCCTAATGAAAATATGCAGTGTGAATTCAAATACTGAGACTATTTCAGGAGATTTATTATTCACATTATTTAGAGCCTAGGTGCATAATTTTGGCAGCTATGTAAAGAATAGATTGGAGAGGAGAGACAGAGAATAATGAAGGCCTAAACTAGAGCAGTGGTCTCATGCCTGGAGAAAGGGGGATGGATTTGAGAAGTAGAATAGACAAGACATGACAACCGGTAGGACGTAGGCAGTGAAGGGAGAGGAAAGACTGGACAATGACTACGAGTTTGTAAGTTGGGTGACTGGAAAGATCATGGTATCCCTTGAAAAAAAATAAGAAAGTTAGGAAGAAGGGTAAGATTTGGGGGAAAGATGTGTTCTGTTTTAAATATGATGAATTTTAGATCATTGGAATATTTCAAATCTTAAGTTCAAACTCTTTAATTTGTACATGAGGGAGCCAAACTGCAGAGAGGATGAGGGACTTGCCCAGAGGTGAACAGATGGTAAGTGCTTAGAGTGAAGGCTTCTAGGTATCATAATGGACAGACCTGAAGTCCAGAACACTCAAGTTCAAATCAAATCAGAGACTTACTAGCTTAGCCCTGAGATGCTGGGCAAATTACTTAATGTGTGTCTACCTCAGTTTCTTCAACTGTAAAATGGGGATCATCATAGCCCCTACCTCCCAGAATTGTTGTAAGGCTCAAATGAGGTAATATTTGAGTACATTAATAAATCATTGTTTCTTTCCTCTACATGCAGCACTCTATCCATTTTACTGTACTGCTTCATCTCCCGATGAGGACATCTAATAGACGTTTGGTAATGCAGGACTGGAACTCAGGAGATAGATTTCGAAATTTCTTTCCATGAAGATTGGGTCATTCTTCCAAAGAAGCCACAGCTTTTCTACCAAATGCTGGGCACTGAAGCTCTAGGTTTCTACACAGGCTCTTGCCCTCTCTGAGAGGGGGGCAGAGATTATTCTTGGGCAGCATGATAATTGTGGAAATATGTGTGGAAGAATTGCACATGTTTAACATATATTAGATTACTTGCCATCTGGGGGAGGGAGTGGAGGAAAAAGGGAAAAAATTAGAACACAAGATTTTGTAAGGGTGAATGTTGAAAATTATCCATGCTTGTATTTTGAAAATAAAAAGCTATAATTAAAAAAAAAAAAAGGCCGAGGAAGAGGAGCAGGAAGCTAAGTGAGGGTTAGTCCATCAAGAGCAGCTTTTCTGTGTAAGATAAAAAATGCTAACATTCCCCTGGCTTCCAGCTGCCCACTCCACCCATGGAAGAACCCCACCCAGAGCTGATGGGACTTTCTAGCCAGCCTCAGTTGAGAATTCATGCCAACAGAGGCCGTGGTCCAGAGATGCACCCAACCGACTAATGCGGTGTTGGGAAATGCAGCCTTGAAGGAGCCAGACCTGCCCCATCACTAAGAGAAGAGCTGTTTGCCTTCAGCTCCATCCCTGGAACAAGGCTTGGAACCTGGAGTCTGAGATGGGAAGAAAGCTGAATAGTTCAGGGACTAAATCATTCCCCCATGTTGAAAAACAATCCCAAAGTGGCTGAGGGTGGTGCTCTCCCTGGCTAGACTCATCTGAGACATTTATCCATCTGTCAGTGAAAGCTAAGACTGGAAAGAGCTGAAGAGGTCAGCTAGACCCAAAGCCTCCTTTTACAGATGAGGAAACTGAGGGCTAGAAAAATAAACGCCTTGGGTCACATAAGTAGCAAATGGGAGAAACTGAGATTCAAACCCATGAACTTTAATGTCAATGGTACTCTCATACCAGCACTGATAACATCCCTTCACTCAAAGTCTCCAAGCAAAGGCTGGAGGGTCCAATGGTCAGGTCAGCGTGGCAGAAGGAATTCCTGTGCAGTGAGGGCTGGACTACTTCTTTTGGTCCTGTGACTGGGTAAAAGGTTTTTGAGGGGCCCTGAAGCTTCATTGGGATGAGGACCTTCGGTACACAGCCCGGCTTGCCCTCAGGCAACAAATACACTGTCCGCCATTTTGAAATCTATCCAACCTAGGTGAACTACCCATGGGATTTGGGGCAAGCCATCCCACTTTTCTCAGTCTCAGTTTCTTCATATGTAAAATGAAGCAGTTGGGATACAAGGCACTTAAGTTTGGCCCAAGACTGAAGAACCTAGGGTCATTTCCACACAATGAGAGAAAAACTAGATTAGGTAAACCTAAAAAAAATGTAGTTAATTGGTTCTAATTTCTCATTGGACGGGGGTGAGTGTAGAGGAGATTCTACCTCCCCCAAGGACCAGAAAATAGTGTTGGTGAGTCTATGGCAGTGGGGGTGGGATGCTGTTCTGAGACCAAGGCTGCCCTCATTGGGACATATCTCCTCATGGTCAGACAAAGGTCACACAGTTTGGCAAGAGCAAGAGGTTGTTATCTCCTGCACACATGTGGGAAAAAATGGCACCGTCCCATCCAAAAGCTAACGGCTGGCCCCGGCAGCCAGGCAAGCTGGGAGCACTGGGGGATGGGCTTGGGGGGAGCTGACCTCTGCTGTCCAGCTCACTTGGGAGACCAGGCCCAGCCAAGGTCAGGGGCCCACCCCGAAGCCACATCCTCCAAACCCAGACGAGGCAGCTGGTATTTAACGAACCTCCCTGCAAGCTGGGAAGACAAGTAGGAGCCGGCACATGTGTTTCTCATCAAGTCCTGTTGTACAGAAAACACTCCTTCTCCTCCCCCCAGACCCACAAGCCCTTGAGCTCCATATGGAGGCTGAAACAGAGGAAGGGCCTGCCCCCCTGCCTGGGCAAGGAAAGGATTCTTCCTCTCCGAGGGGCCCTGGGAGAGGTCAGCCCCTGTTGGACGGACCCCATCCAAAGCAGAGTCAAAGACTAGTTATGGCAAGCATTGGGAAACCTGACCGGGTGAGCCGGCTGGAAGAGGCTTCCAGGTCCCTTTTAAAGGGGAAAGCCAGGGTGTGAGGGTGGGGGACATGGGTGGGGTGGGCTCACGAAGGGAGCAAATACACCTGAGACTCATCACGGAGTTAGATACGGAAGGACTTCCAAAGTCCTCCAAGGAGTGGACTCCCATTTCCTTCTCTAGTTCATTTTGTAGATGTGGAAACTGAGGCACTGTTAGGTGACTTGCCCAGGATCACATGGCTAGTTAGGGTCTCAGGGCAGATTTGAACTCCTGACTCCTGGTCCAGTGCTTGTGCCCTCTGGTGCCAGTGAGCTGTCCTGAAGCCCAAGTGAGAAGTGGTCAAAGTCAGATTAGAATCCAGGTGAGCTGTCTCTTTTCTCTGTGCTTTTCATTTTAACTATTTACTTTTAATGAGAGGCAGCCTAGGAAGTGGATCAAGAAGCAGGAAACTAGGAGAAGCAAGAAGAGCAGGATTCAGGTCCTGCCTCTGATATGTGCAGGAACTCTCTGAGACTACCCAGCGTACAGAAGAGACCATTCTACAGTGGAAGGATCCTCATTGGCTATCCCTATATTTATGATGTTATAGGTCTAGTCCAAAAGAAACTTCCCCACTCTATTCCTGTTCCTGAGGTCAAAGCCCCAGTTGTCCCACCCTAGTTAAGGCCCTGACCCAGACATTAAGTTCTTTGAGAACTTAGGCAGCAATCTCAAGATCTTCTACTTCAGACTCAAGGTATCAGAACGGGTCAAGCCAGAGTGGGTGGCTTGGAGAAGGGCCTCTCCTGTTCTCTGAGGGGGTCTCCAGAGCTCTTCCCTCATCTCCCTCAAGGGGGCCAGGCTCGATCTGTGGGTGGGACCAGCCGTCCTCACCTCAGGGGGGCTGCACTCCCACCTTGCTGCCCTCAGGGAGCCCCGGCTTTTGGCAAGGGGACCCATCCTCCCTTCCGTCCTTGGCTGGAGAGCTCAGCAATATGGGGGAGAGCCAGGCAGTGGGGTTTCTGGGAAGCCAGGAGGTTTTCTTTGGCCCCGAGTCTAATCTTCGCTGCGGCTTCCCCCTGGGAGCAGAGGGGGTGCGGCGGTCTCGGGGCCATTGGCTCACCAGCATCCCACATCAGATAAACCGGGCTTGGCCCAAAGGCGGCGCTCCTTTGGAGGAGGCCCTTGGCCCCACTGGGAGGTTGTGCTCCAGCACATCTGGAAAGTGTTTGGCTGGCAGGAAAGGGAGACTGAGGATGGGCAGGGCCCAAGGCCCAGCTGGGGCCTCCCCCACTCAGAGTTCAGCTGGACAGCTGCTTGCAGTTCTGGGAAGTTGCCTTTGAAATCAGCACCAGCTGATTTTGAAAAGGAAGAAGAGAAAGCTGGATGGGGAGGGAGGCCCTGAGGGTGCCAGGAAGGGCTTTGGGTCCAGCTGCTCCACGTGGGAGCCTTTCCCCAGCCTGGCTCCCAAAGGAGAGGGGAACCGCCTTTGATTTGCTCTGAGAGTGAAGATCAAAGGAGATAATCTACATAAGGCACCTCAAGGGGCCTCCCCATCCTCTCCATCTCCCGGCTTCCAGCCTCCTACCTCCCCCTTGCCCCCTTCCCTGAGCCTCCTGTCCCGTTGGGAAGTGTCCCAGGCCTTCTCTTATGGCTCGATGGGTAAAGTCTGCAAAACCCAGGGCCTTCTGCCTGCTGGCCCCATATACCCATAAACCCCCTGGCCACAAAGCAGTCATTCCCTCCTTGGCCCCCCCTTCTGTAAGGGTTCCCTTCCTCCAGCCTAGTCCCCAGCCCTTTTCCCCATCACACACCTCTCCCTCCTTCCCTCCCTCCCTGTACAGGGTCCTCTTGGAGCCAGGGCTGTCCAAGCCAGGGTGGGAGCTCCCTTACCTGGGGATCCTGCCCGTTCTGCTCTCCACTTTGGTCAGACCAAGCCTGCACACAGTGAGGGATTCGTTCTAACAAGTACATTAGCCGCCTTCTTCTTCTTTTTTTTTTTTTTCCCCAGCCTCCCAGTCCAACAGCCAGCCGGCTTCAGATTACAGCTGTGCCTTTCTTAAAGCAACCCACTCTCATTTTGAATGCTACTATTGCAACATAGCCTGGACCCATCCCATCCCCCAGCCCCAGCACCCCCTCATACACAGTCTCCTTCCAGTTTTAATAGGAAAACTAACACTCTTTTTTTGATATGTTTTTGTGAAACAAATGGGGTTAAGTGACTTGCCCAGAGTCACACAGCTACTATATCAAGTGTCTGGGGCTGAATTTGAACTCAGAACTGGAGCTCTATCCAGTTAGCTACATAGCTGACCTGAAAGTTTCTTCCCTAATTCCTTGTGGCTTCAGGACCAGGAAGGTCTCAAGCCAAGGTGCTCCCAGTGAGAGACAAAAGTAGAGAACAAGCTGTGCTATGGGAAGTAGACATTTTTCCCTCTCTGAGACTCATTTCCTCTTTTGAAAAATAATAGACTGGGGCAGCTAGATGGTGCAGTGGATAGAACACCAGCCCTGGAGTCAGGAGGACCTGAGTTCAAATCTGGTTTCAGACACTTAACATTCCCTAGCTGTGTGACCTGGGCAAGTCACTTAACCTCAATTGCCTCAGCAAAAAGCAAAAAGGAAAAAAGAAAAGAAAAACAATAGACTAGGGCAACTAGATGGTGCAGTGGATAGACCATCAGCCCTGGAGTCAGGAGGACCCGAGTTCAAATCTGGTCTCAGACACTTAACCTTTCTTAGCTGTGTGATTCTGCGCAAGTCATTTTGCCTCAGCTGAAAAAAAAAAAAGGAAAAAATAATAGACTGGAAGAGATGACTTAGTTTAATAGAAAAAGTAGCAGACTGGCTAGCCCTGATCCCTTGTGACCTTAGGCATGTTCCTAAGTCCCCTTTTACTTTCTTCCTTTTAAATTATGTCCCATTTATCGTGTACGTATTTGTACATATTTGCTTTGTACATATTTGCGTTTTGTCCCTCCCTTTAAATTGTAAGCTCTTTGAGGGCCAGCAATGGTTTTTGTCTCCACTGGTATCTAGTTCAGGGAAGCATTTAATAAATGCTTTTGTTTTTGTTTTGTGAGGCAAGTATTAAGTATTTGAGACCAGATTTGAACTTGGGTCCTCCTGACTCCAGAGCTCATTCTCTATCCATTGCACCATTTAGCTGCTCCAATAAATGCTTATTAAATTAAATTGAACTTCACCTTCAGTTCCCTCCTCTATAAAAAGACAGGGTCCCATTCCATAGTAGAGCATGGGAAAAAAAAAATCATTTGTCAGATCTGGGAACAGGAGAAAAATTCATGACCAAACAAGAGGTAGAGAAGTTCCTAGGAAGTAAAATGGTTAGTTTTGATTACATAAAAAGAAAATGGTTTTGTGTAAACAAAAACAATGCAACTAAAATTAGAAGAAAAGCAAGTAATGGGGAAAATATTTTCAAGTTTCTGAGAAATCTCTTATTTCTAAAAACACATATATAGGGAACTAAGTTCCCTTTCAGCTCCAGATCTTTGATCCTATGATATAAGGTCCCTAAAAACTGGTCAGTTCTAGGATCTTAAAAAAAAGGGGAGGAGTAACAGCTAGATTAGTGTCTTACAGGTGCTATATAATGCCAACAGGTCACACTGTAGGAGAGGGAGGCATCAAGTTGGGAGAAAGTACTAGATTTGAAGTGAGAGGACGTGGGTTCAAATTCTTCCTGTGTGATCTTGGCAAGTCACTTCATCTCCCGAGGCTCAGTTTCCTCACGTGGAGAATGAGGGAGAGGGACTCTGAAATCCCTTTAGCTCCAGAACTATACTCTTAAATAGAGCAGTTGTTTATCTGTTTTGGGAGAGGAAGTTTCCTTTACTGGTCATTCTCAACACCAGTGAAAGCTCTGTTTCAAAACAAAAATCTGCAGTAAAGCAGAGTGTTTATCTAGGACCTATTCTGTGCTTAGTTCCATACTAGGCAGGGATAAAAAAGGAAAAAGAAAATGGACTGTGTCCTTTCTGGGTTTCCACTCTAATTGTGGAACTAATAAGCAATTGAGCCGAACTGAACAGAGGATCTCACCAAGTGCTAAATTGGACAATGGTCACACTAAATTAAATAGGAATTCAGAGGATGGAAAGAACACCATGGGCAGGAGTGGCAAGGGAAGATTTCTTGGCACTTGAACTATCCCAGAATAAAAATAAATAGCTCCCATCCTCAGAACTTAGCATGTGACATACAGTCAGCCTTTGCTAAGTGCTTTTCCATCATTCGTTCACTATGTTGTGCCTTAGGATTTACGATTTCCTCGAACTGCACAAATGTGTTCAGTGCCCAGACACTGCTAATGTAATTACACCTATTTTACAGATAGAAAAACTGAGGGTCAGAGAGACAAAAAAGTGACTTATGTAGGATCATATTTCCAAATAGCGATAAAAACATTGACTTGTGAGTCCAATGACCTATCTCTGACTGGGTAACCTTGGACATACCACTTCTATTCCTTGTGCCCCAATCCCATGCTCTGTAAAGGGAAGAAATGCACTAAGTGATCTCTAAGCTGGCAATCACCTCTGCCATTCTATGGTTCTAGGAGATGAATCTGTATTACAAAGCCCAACACATGGGTCAACCCAATCAACATGGAACATCACCTAGAGCAATAACATTGAACTCTTCTAGCCACATGCTCCCATAGCAGACCTAGAAAAGTAGTTATTTGTTTTACTTTCTGTGTGGCCATGACACCTCTGGGACCTTAAAAATCACTTTTCTAAAGACTTCTTGAAAGTACCGATGAAAAAAACCCAGGAGATGTGGGTTCAAACTCAAACTCTGCCCCATTAATTCAATGTGTGACCCAAGGTACTCTATCTGGTTCTTTCCAGTCCTAAGAATCCACCTAGTAGGCGCAGCTAGGTGGCGAAGTGGATACAGCACCAGCTCTGAAGTCAGGAGGACTTGAGTTCAAATCTAATCTCAGACACTTAACATTCCCTAGCTGTGTGACCCTGGGAAAGTCATTTAATCTCAATCACCTCAGCAAAAAGAAGAAAAAAAAAAATCCACCTGATATATCCAGCTTCTAGAGAAAGGACAAGAGAAGATGACTCTGGAGGAAGATTTGTAACCTCCATAAATCAAGATGAACAGCTCCTCAGGTTGACTCCACATCATAGCAATCAGATGTTTCTCTAAATTGTACAAGGCTTCCAAAAGGATCTTGAAACTGTTAGTCCATCAATGAGCATTTATTAAGTGCCTACTATATGCCTGCTCCAGGCTAAACCTAAAGGAAGTCATAACACAGTACTGGCCCCCAAAAAAACTACTGGGGAAGGCAACATGTAACCAGTTATGTACAAATAAGAGCTATAGGGTTAAATTGGAGTTCAAGCTGTATGGGACAGGGCTTCTTGTAGAAATCAAGATTCTAGGTGATATCTGCAGGAAGCCGGAAGATAAAGAGGGAGAGAAATCCAGGCTGAAAGGAAAGATGGAGCATGTTGTTGGAGACTAAATAAGTTTCACCACTCAGAGGGAAGAGCCCTTCCCTCAGCAGACTACTCCTTATTAACCCTTTGTATGGATTCTGGCTTCTCTCCTCTGCTTTCTCGCCCTCTCTCCCTCCTCTTTCATCTTCCTTCTTTTACCCTAGACATCTTGTCTGTGACTCCATGAGACATACTTGCAAGACCCATCAGTGAGGAAAAGGGTTGCTGTAGGCAGGTAAATATTTAACAACTGGCTCTCTGAAAAGAAATTATTTATAGGACACATTTTTATCCATTTATGTACGTGTATATATATATATGCATGTATATATATATCTATAATTCATATATATGAACCTTTAAAATCGCTTATATAGGGGCAGCTAGGTGGTGCAGTGGTTAGAGCACCAACCCTGAAATCAGATCTAAATTCAAATCTATTCTCAGACACTTACCACTTCCTAGCTGTGTGACCCTGGGCAAGTCATTTAACCCCAATTATCTCAGCAAAAAAAAAATCACATATATGTATGTGTGTTTATATGTATGTATATATATATATATACACATATATATATAATTTTGCCTCAGCAAAAAAAAATATCATGTATATGTGTGTGTTTGTGTGTATATATATATATATATACTGTTATGTAGAATGTATATATTGTGTATATAATTATATATGTATATAAATATGTATCACTTGTATATATAATAAACAATATTATATAAAATGTATTATATATTATGTCTACATATAATCATAATATTCTATATATGGTTACAATATATCATATAGTACAATATTCTATAGTTATAATGTATCATGTTATTTATAGAAAATATTGTTTATTATTTTTATCTTGATCTTCATTATTAACACTTTCTCCATCACTTTCTTTAGTCTAGACAATCAACAAAGCAATTCATCAAGTCCTAATTTGTAGTGTTTGCTGATTTGCAAGGTGTAAATGCTCACACTGAAAACTGAACAGCCAAGCGGTTTCAGCTAGCTCCACCAACTCCCTGAAGCCCAGCTAGGAAAGGAAGAAGGCTGAGGAGAGCTTCTGGGGTGGGGGGAAGGAGCAGCAAGCAGCTGTTTGGGAGAAGATGAACAGTCCTGACCTTGAATTCTCCAATGCACCACTTAACGAGCCACTGGGGGTACCTGGTACTCTACAATAGTATGTTCTTTTTTTTTTTAAACCAGATTTATTATTTCACTGGGCAGCTAGTGGTACAATGGATAAAACAATGGGCTGGAAGTCTGCAAGACTCAAATTTCTTAGTTCAAATTTAGCCTTAGACACTTATTAGCTGTATGACCCTGGGCAAGTCACTTAACCTTATTTGCCTTAATTCCCTTACCTGTCTAATGAGCTGGAGAAGAAGTATCTTTGCCAAGAAAATCCCAAATGGTTCAGGAGGAGTCAGATAAGATTGAACGGACAGAACAACAATAATTTCACTGACATTTTCTGCATGAGAAAACGCCCTATACCAATCTAGATCACCATTGTAATACAGTCTTAAGAGTTGCCCAGAGTACTTAGAAATCAAAAGACTCTAGATCTAGTGCTGACTCTGAACCTTTAAGGCAAGCCCAACTCCCTCATTTTACAGGTGGGGAAACTGAGGCAAATAGGGTTAAGTGACTTACTCAGAGTCAAGTTACTAATATTTGGGGGAGAATTTGAAACTAGGCCCTCCTAGGTCTAAGTCCAGTTCCTGATTTTCTATATCACTGTTGCCTTTCCTATTCTAGAACCCTGGGAGATATGAATGACAGTGCTCCTCAGGCAATCAATTCTAGGAGCATTCCTTTATTTTCTTCCTTCTTCCTTTCCTCCCTTCCTCCTTCCCTCCTTCCTCTCTTCTTTTTCTTTTTTTCTTCCTTCCTTCTTTCCTTAACAATCAAGGTTAAACGACTTACCCAGGATCACTCCAGGGCCATCACTCTATCCACTGAGCCATCTAGTTGCCCCATTATTTTGTTTTCTTGAGTTAGGGATTCACCTGCCATCGGAATTAGACCCAGCTGGCCTAACTTCTTACAATCAAGGTATTTTAATCTAAACCATTGAATGTGTTCTTCTTTTGGGTCACTTGAAATAGAGAAAGAGATAAGAATTGTAATAGGAAAAGAGACAGGAACTATATTTGGAAATTTACCCAGACTATAGGGCACAGAAAAAAATAACTAACCAATTTCCTGATGCATTTATAAAGCATCGAATGGAATAGCTTTTACTTGCCAAAGATAAAGAGAAATTTGAGCCAAGGTAGGGGCAAGAAGCGGGTGCTACTCTATTTAGAAAAACTTGCTCAAGTGCCCACTGCTATAGCATGGGTTCCTTACGTTGAGAGAGAACCTGGTTAATCACCTTGCTCTACATGAGGTAACTGGTCTACCCTTTAGGATGATGGTTCTCAGACCATCCCTTTATAGCATTAAAAATTATTGAGGATCTGTCCAGAGAGCTTTTGTTTATGTGGGTCATATTTATAGATATTTACCATAGTAGAAATAAAAACTAATTTTGAACCCTCTGGAAGGGTTTTAGAGACCCTCAGAATTCTCTGGACCACACTTTAAGAACCTTTAGGGAACCTTCTATTTTGCACATGGGTAATAACCTATTATGATGTTCCACTCATAGGATTTTTTTTTCTGAGGCAATTGGGGCTAAGTGACTTGCCCAGGGTCACACAGCCAGGAAATGTTAAGTGTGTAAGACCAGATTTGAACTCAGGTCCTCTGGACTTCAGGGCTGGTGCTCTATTCACTGTACCACCTAGCTGAACCCCACTCAGAGGATTTAAAGATAAAGCCTGTAGATAGTTTACCTAGATTATGTACAAAGCATCTGCTCAAGTCTCTCCTATTCTTTTTTTTTTTTTGCTTTTTGCTGAGGCAATTGGGGTTAAGTGACTTGCCCAGGGTCACACAGCTAGGGAATGTTAAGTGTCTGAGACCAGATTTGAACTCAGGTCCTCCTGACTTCAGGGCTGGTGCTCTAACCACTGCGCCACCTAACTGCCCCATAATCTCTCTTATTCTTGCAAGAAAAAAAAATAGAGAGATTTGGACTATAATGGTCCATTTAGGTGGATTTGAATTCGTATAGACAATTAGACCCCAAAAAAGTCATTACTGCTTTATTATAAGGTTGGGATGATATCTATGATAGAAGACTCCCGGGGATCTGTGCAAAGTCTCATGCTAGTTAACATTTTCACCAATAATTTGGGAAGGTGACTTTTTTTTAATCATATGTGCTTATGATACAAAGCTGAAAGTCTTGCTAATATGCTAGATGAAAAAAATCAGGATTCAAAATTTTTTGGACAGGCTGGAGAAGAAACATCAGTCAAACACGCATTCAAAAGCCCTATACAAATCACAGCACTTCTAAGGGCTGCTGGGATCTGAGGAGGATCAAATTGGGAAATACTTAACAAAATAAAGAAAAATGCAATAAAACATAGATAATGTTAATGTGTGGTTTTCTAAGTCAATATGTGGCCTGTGAAGCTCATTGTCTAATGTTTCATGGGCCAGTTTCTATTTGGCTCTGACACCAGTGTGTGAGAGCACTGGGACAAATGGAAAGAGAGCTGGAGCTAGAGGCAAAGGTGGGTTCTGATCTTAGTTCAGCCAAATCCCACTTATGTGACCTCAGTTTCCCCAATTGTAAAATTTGGGTTTTAGATAAAAACACTGCTAAAGTCCATTCTAACTCTATGATTCTATAAAGATAAAATTTTACAGGAATAAATGCAAATCTTAGATTTGATCTTAAAACATCAACTTTGAAAGGACAAGATGTCCAAAACAATCCCAATAGACTTTAGACAGAAAGTGCCATCTGCATCCAGAAAAAGATCTAAGGAGACTGAATGTAAATCAACACATGTTAGGTTCACTTCTTTTTTCTGTTTTTTTTTTTTTTTTAATCTCTCCCATGACTTTCCCCCTTTACTCTGATTTTCCTCTCTGAACATGATTCATAAAATAATTCATAAAATAAATAAATTTACTGGGGGGAGGGGAAGAAAGGACAAGATGGGAGGTGCAAGGATGTTCATCTGAAAAACATCTGGGGACTTTAATAGATTGTAAGGTACCTGGTGGTGCAATGGATAGAGTGCCAGCAAGCCCCTGAGTTCAAATGTGGCCTTAGGCATTTATTGGCTGTCTGACTCTAGGCAAGTCACTTCAGTGCTTGCCTCAGTTTCTTCATCTGTAAGGGCTGATAAAATAATAGCATCTACCTTGCAGGGCTGCTATAAGGTTAAAATGAGATAATATTTGTGAAAGGTCTTTCAGATCTTAAGGAGTTACATAAATATTAGCTATTATTGTTATTATGTTATGATGCAGCATTAAGCCATATTAAAAGAGGCACAGATTTCAGGAATAAGGAAGTAACCTATACTCTGTATCCTGCCTTGGACAAAACAAGATTCTGTGTAATTTTCAGGATCGAGCCCACACCTAAAGAAGAAGTGAATGAATGAACCTCCCTCTCTTCTTTGAAGAAGTAGGGGATTACAGGAGTGGGATGATGCATCCAGACTCAGTTGATATGTTGATTCCTTTGCTGAACTGCTTTTTTCTTACTTTTTTAATCTTCATTCTCAAGAATGACTTTTTGGAAAGTGGAAACATATATTTGGAAAGAAGGTGATAGAAAAATCAATATGAAATTTTTTTTTTAATGAAAGCCATCAATTTCTCATGGAAATTCACAGAAGGAAGCTGGATAGTTTCATTTCTCTCTTTCTTGTTAAAGTTACTAGACACATTTTTTTAAAAAAGAAATTGATCAAATTCTTCTTTCACAACATGACTAATGTGGAAATATGTTTAACGTGATTGTAAATGTATAACTTCTATCAGATTGCTTGCTGTTTTGGGGAGGGGAGAGGAAAGGGAAGGAGGGAGAAAAAATTGAAACTCAAAATCTTATAAAAATGAATGTTGAAAAATCAATGCAGCCAAGATTAGAAGGAAAGCAGAAAATTGGGAAAAAAATTTTACTTCCAAGGGTTCTGATAATGGCCTCATTTCTAAACTATATAGAGAATTAACTCAAATTTATAAGAATACAAGCCATTCTCCAATTGATAAACGCTCAAAGCATATGAACAATTTTCAGATAAAGAAATTAAAGTCATTTCTAGGCATATGAAAAAGTGCTCTAAATCACTATTGATTAGAGAAATGCAAATTAAAACTACCTCACACCTCTCAGATTGGCTAAAATGACAGGAAAAGATAATGATAATTGTTGGAGGGAATATGGGAAAATCAGGACACTAATGCATTGTTGATAGAGTTGCAAACTGATCCAACCATTCTGAAGAGCAATTTTGGAACTACACCCAAAGGGTGATCAAACTGTGCATACCCTTTGATCCAGCAGTGCCATTACTGGATCTGTATCCCAAAAAAATCATAAAAAAGGGGAAAGGACCCACATGTGCAAAAATGTTTGTAGCAGCTCTTTTTGTAGTGACAAAGAATTGGAAAAGAAGTGGATGGATGTCCATCAATTAGGGAACAAGTCAGGATACATGAAGTAATGGATTATTTTTCTATGAAAAATGATGAACAAGCTGATTATAGAAAGGCCTGGAAAGATTTACAGGAACTGATACTTGAAGCCCTTTAGTGATATCTATTCCACATCTGTAACCCTCTGATTGTTGGAAAATTCTATCCCTTTGACATCTGTCTCTATGAAAGTCCAATCCCTCTCCAACATTATAGGCCTTCAAGACAATTTTCATGTCAGTGAAACAAGCAGAACCAGGAATACAGTGTACACTGTAACAGCAAGAATGTGTGATGATCAACTATGAAAGGTTTGGTTCTTCTCAGCGGTTCAGTGATCCAAAGCAATCCCAATAGACTTTGGACCGAAAATGCCATCTGCGTCCAGAAAAAGAACTGAGGAGACTGAAGGTAAATCAACACATACTATGTTCACTTCTTTTTTTCTGTTTTTTTGTTTGATTGTTTTATTTTATTTTGTTTTTTAATCTCTTCCATGTTTTTTTTTTCATTTGCTCTGATTTTTCTCTCCCAACATAATTCATAAAACAATGTGTATTAAAAATAAACTAAAATTAATAATTTTTTAAAAACCATTTAGCCCAATCGCCTCATTTAACAGATAAGGAGACTGAGGCCTGGGCAGGGAAAGCGCTAGTCACAAGCTAGTAAGTGTCAAAGGAGGACAGGTTGAAGGAAGGCAAGTCAAGAAGCATTTCTCTGCCTCTGTGCCTGACAAGACCTGGAGATAAAAAGGAAAGCAAACTGCCCTCAAGGAACTTACAATCTAATGATTGTAAATGAGGTAGATGAGATGGGAAGCAGGAAGGGAGAAAGGAATGGCCATAAAGACCACTCCAAGGAATCTGAATTTGAGACATTAAGGTTCTATATATAAGGAGACATAACAAAGTGAAAAGATACTAGATTTAAAGTCAAGATTGCAGAAGGCCCTTAGAGGCAACTGAGTGTAGCTCAGACTTGAGTGAGAATTCTCCCTTCTGACAGTCCTGACAAGTGGTCATCCAGCCAATGCTCGAAGCCCTTAGTGATATCTATTCCACATCTGTAACCATCTGATTGTTGGAAAATTCTATCCCTTTGATATCTGTCTCTCTGAAAATCCAATCCCTCTCCAACATTATAGGCCTTCAAGACAATTTTCATGTCCCTACTAAGCCTTCTACCTTACATATCCCCAGTTTTTTCAATGGAGTCTCATCTGTGATGATTTCCAGTCCTCTTTCCATCCTGCTGATCCTTATCTGAGCATGCTCTGTCTTGTTTATGTCCCTCCCAAACAGCGGGACCCAGGACTGGATAAAATATTCCTGAAGTGGTTTAACCATTTATAGTTTACAGTTGACCCTACTTTCATTTATACTGATAATAAGGATAGCACGCTTTCTAGAGTGATTCCCCATTTTGCATTCATACCCAAAGATTGAGTCCTCAGAGGCAGCTTTTACCATGGATTCTGGGAGACCCTGTGAATGGCTATTCCTCTGCTCTTGTAGTCCACAAGCCCCCATCAGTGCGCTTCCAATGAACAATCAGCTAGTAGCACAATTAGCTAAAAACAAAACATTTGTGAAAATGACATTGTAAGAGAAGTGTTACAGAACATTTCCCTCATAAACCTGGGATGTCTACACAATGTCCCTGGGAAGAGTTCCCATAAATAAAGAGTATAATAATGGTAAGATGTAATGAATACATGTGACCAAGTTATTACTCACTATTCTAGTACTAGAGTGCCTGAAGTCCTTTCTCTTCTACAGAATCCTCAAAAAACTCTATTAGGGCCAACTTCTTTCCTGGGAGCCTTGCTGAACAAAGCTCTTCAGTTGATTACTATGACTACCTTTCACTTAAGTCTGTAGCCAGCTCTTTTCTTAATGCTTTTTGAAGCAATTTCCAGTCTTGAGTAACTGAGTCTCTGAATGCATGTCTGTCTAGAGTTTACCTCTGTTCCCTCAACTATTCCTTTGACTCTCAAACAGATTCTTCAAATGCTGTTTGGGATGCCTCCTCATGGGCAAGTAGTCTTGTTCTATACACTGGGGCTAATGAAGAACAAAGACCATGAGAAAAATCAAGAAATCCTTTCCTCCCAATCCTTTCATTCCACAATTTTTCCGAGGACTGCTTACCACCTTCCCAAACCTGTGGACTTATGTTCTCTTCCAGGGCTTAGCAATTGAAAGACATAATCAATTTTTAAAAATGAGATTGTACACTTCTGGCTCATCAAAGAAAGGTGTTCCCACTTTGCTGAAGGAGTGAAGGAGTGTTAATACCTTGTTAACACATTTAAATCTCATCAGTGAAGCTACGGGACAACAGGGATGGGTGGGGCAGAGGAGCAATAATCAAATAATCAAATCAAGTCTCTGCTCCTTACACAAGTATAAATTTCCTGTCACTTCTGTAGTCATTATGTGTAGGGATTTTGTTGGCCTAATTATAGACTTGTAAGAGCCCTGGAGAGAAGAATTTTGTCCCCCCTTTTAAACAAATTTTCCTTCCAATAACTGCTGTAGAGGATTTTTAGTTCCTACTGTCCCCCTGTCAGAGAAGGAAAGAGAGGAACCTCTCCCAGTTTCACTGCTCCTGATGTGCCCCAAACAACCTGGATAAGGTAGGACAGTTGGACCATGGTAGTAGCATGAGACACCTTTCTCCAATATATACTACATGCTAATGCTGGATTATTTATGTCATTTCCTTCCTCAGAAACCTTCATTGGCTCCCCTTTGCCACCAGGATACAATTCATATTCTTCAGCAAGGGCATTCACAGCCTTCCACAATCTGACTCCAAGCTAGCCCTCCAGTCTTATTTCATATTATTTCCCTAAATAAATCCTTTGTTCCAGTTAAACCATGCTTTTTCCAAAGAGTCCACCATTTGCCTTCCCATCTTTGGGTTTTTATCTCACTAGTCCTTCTGCCTAGCATGTTCTCTCTGAATATCATGGGGTTGCAGCTTTAGGGTTAAAAGGGACAACAGAGGCTGCTAATCCAAATCTTTCATTTTTCAGAAGAGAAAATTGAGTTCAAAGGAGGTGGAGGCAAATATCTAATATCACACAGAGGGTAAGAACTGGAGATGAGAACTAACCTCTAACTTCAGAGCTAGTTTTCTTTCATTATATCAATATCTATGATCTCTTTATCTTGCAAAGTCATTTAGTCATTCCTTTCTCTCTTAAAGCACCTTATTGAATTTGTTTTTGCAGATTATGCAGTTATCTATTAAGGGCTTTTCTTTTTAAAATTTGCTCATCTTGGGGATGGATGGTAATAGAAGGGAACAGATAAAAAAAATGGAAAAACCAACAAATTTGTGCTTTGATATGCCACATTTATTTCTGTATCATTTATTGCTGTGCAGTGATGTTATTCTGAATTAAAACTCAAGTATTGAACCACACTGCCTAAGGGGGAATCATGAAAATACTCCTCTTGGTAAAAAAAAAGGGGGGGGGGGCGATGCAATTTCAATTCATGGCCTTAAGAAGTATAACTGTGTTGAAAACTATCTTTACAGTAATTGGGGAAAAAATACTATTAATTTTTTTTAAGTAGGATTGTCAATGACATTACTGATATTGGAAATGAATAGAAAATTTTTATGGCAAAAAATAATGTGAATTACACAGGTTTAAAGTGGACATCATTTGTATTTTAAAATCATTGTATTGCTAAGATAAATATGCAGGATGATTAAATTAAATTTAAAAATAAATCAACTGATTTTCATGTTGGACAATGCAACTGTAGAGTTAATATTAGCCCTCCCCTCTCCTGTGTATCGCCTTTCTATATCAGCAGCCCTGCAGGATCCCCATTCTCCAAACTTTATGGGATTTCTCCTTCCTTGGAGCAACTGTGATGAGTCACAGAATACAGAATGTCAGTACTAGAAGGGACCATAGAGATAATCTAGACCTCATATTACAGAAGAGTAAACTGAGGCACTGTGCTAAGCACCAAGGATACAAAGAAGGGCAAAAAAAGGATCATGCTTGTTCATTTTTATTACAAAAGCTTCCGTTTCCGAAGGTTTTTTGGTTCTTTCATTGTCCTAGAAAAAAAACTGTCTATACTTATATGTACTCCATTCCCCTTCCTCTCTTCTAAACCCTCTGTAACATCTCCCTACTCAATCCATTCTCCCTCACAAATCTACAAATCCAGTCCCCGTCTCTGACGGAGTTCCAGTCCTCAGATAACCGGTTGTCTATTGGATGTTACAAACTGGATATCCCATGCACGAGCATCTCAAAATCAATGTGTCCAAAGCAAAACTCATTCTCTTTCTTCACAAATCATCTCTTCCTTTCTTCTAAATTTTCTTATTTTTTATAGAAGGAACCAACAACTGAGCCATCTTGCTACTAATGGAAGAAATCCTTCTCATTGTATTGTCTAGCATATATTCTCCCATGTATACTTTCTCTAGTTTCTGTTTTGTTATCCACTTTTTTTGCTATTTATTATGGATGTTCATTATGGAACTGGTATTTGGTGGGGAAAGGGTCAACCCTTGGATATAAAGCATGAGGGTCTCCTTTCCTCCTTCCCTCAATTAGTGAATAGCAATCAGAGATTTAATTTGAACCTGAAAAACCACATTCCTTACACTAATAACATTTAAGGAAGCAGATAGATACAATTTTATCCTGAGGAAAGCAGGCTCCTGGTTCTCCTCCTGGCAAGAACCAAAGTCTCCCCTGGAAATCTGGGGGGATTGCTTCAGCATGAAGCAGCAGATTCCCCGGCCTGAGAGACTCCCACCAGCATCTAGCATTTGCCCTCCCAGAGGCCTTGGGTCCAGACAATCCCTGCCCCGGCGCCAGCTACATGGTCTTCCCTATGGCCATAAGGACCAGCTCTTGGTTAAGGGTGAGCATCTCAAGATTAGAGACTCTGTAATTAACCCCCTCTTTCCAAAGATGGTGAAGGAGAGCACTATTCTGGGCAGACCTCAGCTTCTCCAGTAGCGCCAGAGGCAACCAGCCCTTTGTGGTGGGCTGATAAAGAGCAGCTTTCTAGTTTTCTACAAGGGACAGAACCCTCGGAACCATGGGCCAACCTCCCTTGAGAATAAAGTCTGTGAGAGACATTCAGAGCTAGCAGAGGGAGTTGCCCAGACTAAATACTTCCTACTTCCTACTCTACCCTTGGTATTACTGGTTTAAAGGCTGGTTAGTGAGAAGTGAGATTGAAAAGCAGAAGTAGTATCATTGTCAGTCAGCAAGAATTACTGAATGCCTAGCTGTGTGACCCTGGACAAGTCACTTAACCTCAATTGCCTCAGCAAAATATATATGGATAATTTTTCAACATTTACCCTTACAAAATCTTGTGTTCCAAATTTTTTCTCTCCCTTCCCCCTACCCTTTCCCCTAGACACCAATTAATCCAATATATGTTAAACATGTGCAATTCTTCTATATATATTTCCACAAATATCATGCTGCACAAGGAAAATCAGATCAAAAAGGAAAAAACGAGAAAGAAAACAAAATGCAAGCAAACAACAACAGAAAGAGTGAAAATCCTATGCTATGGCCCACATTCAGTTCCCACATTTCTCTCTCTTGGTGTAGGTGGCTCTCTTTATCACAGAACCATTGAAACTAGTCTGAATCATCTCATTGTTGAAGAGAGTCTCGTCCATCAGAATTGATCATCGTATAATCTTGTTGTTGCCGTGTATAATGATCTCCTGGTTCTATCAGCTGAATCTTAAAGGAAACCAAAGAGCAGATGAGGTAGGAGAATCCCTTATACATGAGGAGCCAGTACAAAGGCAGAGTTGAAATACAGTAAGTATCACTGGATCAATGAGTAAATGTAAATTGAGTAAATTAAGTGAATATAAAAAGCCAGGAAAGGGAGGATAGGGCCAGATTGTGAAGGACTTTAAATGCTAGAGAGTTTTCTATTTGATCTGGAGGGTAAAAGTTTATTGAATAAAGGAGATGGCAGGATCAGACCTTCGATGTAGGAAAATCACTGTGGCAGCTGAGTGGATGATGGATTGGAAGGGAAAGAGGCTTGAAGATGGGAGACTAACCAGGGAGTGTCCAGACAAGAGACAGCAAGCCTGTTCAAGGGTGAAGGCTGTGTGGGTTGAGAGAAGGAGACATATGAGAGAGAAGTTGTGAAGATTTAAAAAAAAAAAGACAACAAACTGGAAATACAGATTGTATAAGATCCTGATTGTGAGCCTGGATAAATAGCGGGATTGTGTTGCCTTTGACAGACATAGGAAAGCTGGGAAAAGGGAAGGTTGGTGGAGGAATGGGGAGATGATGTGGTCTGTTCCAGATACATTGAGTTTGACATCCGAGTGGAGATGCCCAAGAGGCAGTTGGTGATAGTACTAATGCTCAAGAGAGAGATTAGGGTGAGTCTGAGAATCATTGTCAAATCAGGATCTCTGAACCCCTGGGAGTTAATGAGACCCATGGGTGAGATCATGGGTGAGATCGAGACTCATGAGAATGAGAGCAATGGGTGAGGTAGAGGGAAAAGAGAAGAAAGCCCACAGTTCATGAGCATCCTTTAGGAATGTGTCGGTCTGTCCTACTGCTCCTCAGGACACAATATCTTAGAGTGAGAAGGGTCCTAAGAGACCATCTTGCCTACCCAATATCTCCATAGTAACAGTGTGCACCTGGGAAGAGCACTAACTATAAAGTCAGGGGCTCTGGGTTCCAATTCCAACTCTGATCCATCTGATCTTTGACACAGTTTCCTGATCTAGAAGTCTGAGGTTACAGTAAGTAGCCTTTATGGTCCATTAAAACTAAGATCCTAATTAAGAGTCCCCTCATGATGTAAGAACAAAAGATATCAATAAAAAAATTTTAAAACCCACAATCTCCTCTTCCACATCTCAGACAAGTGAAATCCAGCTTCTGATTGAAGATCTCTAGGAAGAAGTAGTTTGTTACTTCCTGCAGCAGTCCATTCTTCTTTCAGACAGGTCTAATTGTTAGGAAGTGTTCCTTACATCCAACCAACATCTGCTTCTCTGCAATTTCCAGCGACTGTTCCTGTTTCTGCCCTCTGGGGCTAAGCAGAATAGGTCTAATTCCTCTTTCAAATGGCAGTCCTCCAAATACTTAGACAGTTCTCATATGTTCACTATAGCTCCTCTTCTCCAACCTAAACATATTTAGTTCTTTCCCTTTTTTAAAAAAGTTATGTATGTTATGATGCGTTTTTATTTATTTTGTTAAACATTTTCCATTTACACTATTTGAAATCAATTTTTATTGATACCTTTTTTTTTATACCGCTAGTCTTCCCGAGTATCCTCCTCCATTCCCTCCTAAAGAGAGACAAATAAGATAAATATTTATCTGAAAAGGGGGGGGGGAAGTGAGCACAACTGATCAATACAATGAAAAAAACATCTGAAAATGGGTGCAATGTATAAGACTTGTAGACCTCCTACCTCCACCACCAAGGGTGAATTGGAGCTATTTTCTCAGAACTCTTCTTCTAGTCCCTCTTGATCTTTAAAATTTGATTAATTTACATGTGATTTCCTGGCATGTAGTTGTTCTGGCCATTTACATTGTTGTAATAATTGTATATATTCTTTTCTTATTTCTGCTTCCTTCCCTATGCCCAATTCATATTCATCTTTCCATGCTTTTTTGTATTCCATTCATGTACAATACTTTGTTTAATCAATTCCCAACTGATGAGCATCTACTTTATTTCCACTTCTTAGCTATCATAAAAAAAAGTGCTACTATAAATATTTTAAAGTATATGGCAACTTTCTTCTTGTTGATGGCTTCCTTGAGGTATAAGCTCAATGATAAAGAGTCTCTGATTCAAAAGGTATAGACATTTAAGTAACTTCATTTGCATAATTCCAAATTGCTTTCCAAAATGGTTCATCATTTTATAGCTCTCCCAACAAAATATCAGCGTGTCTATCATTCTACAAAATCTCCAACATTGACTATTGCCATTTTTTGATTATTTTTGCCAATTTGCAGGTGTGAAGTGAAATCTAAGGGCTGTTTTGATTTGCATTTCTTCTATTATTAGTGATTTGGAGATTTCTTCATGTGATTTTGACTGCTTTGTAAATTCTTTTGGGAAGTGTTTATTCATAATCTTTGAAAATTTATATACTGGGGAATGAATATTAGTCATATATGTACATACATACATATATATAAACTACATATGCTAATATGTGTTATATATATATATATGTATATATCACATATAATTGATATAGCTTGGATATTAAACCTTTACCAGTAAAAATCTGATATGAAGATTAGTTTTGTCTGTGCAGAAGCTTTTCAGTTTCAGATAAGCAAAGTTATCTATTTTATCTTTTGTAATTGCTTTTGTCTTTTGGTTGAGAATGCTTCTTCTATCCATGGTTGTGAGAGAGATATAATCTATTTTTCTTCTATTTTTATAGTATTATGTTTATTCTTAAGGTTGCATATCCATTTCCAATGTATTGTGGAATATGATATAAAGTGATGGTCTAAGCCTAATTTCTGCCAGACTGCTTTCCTATTTTCCCATACTTTTTTATCAAATAAGTAGTTTTTCCCTTGTTAATTTGTTTTCCATTTTATCAAATACTGGATTATTGATTTCTATATTTCTGTTCTCCCTTGTCTAGTCTGTTTCGTTGACCTACCTAATTTTTAACTGAGAATAACTGGTTTTGATGACTGCTGCTTTATGATATAATTTGATATCTGGAAGTGCTACTCCCCTTCTACCCCTACTTCTTTTCATTATTTTTCTTGATATTATAGATCTTTTCTTTTTCCATATTAATTTTGTTATTATATTATCAGGTTCTATAAAGTACCCTCTTGGTAATTAGATTGGTGTAACATTAAAAGAGTAAATTAATTTTTGTAGGATTATCATTTTTATTATATTAGCATGGTCTATCTAGGAACATTGAATATTCATCTAGCAATTTAAGTTATTCTTTATTTCTTTAAAGAATGTTTTATAATTTTAGAAGTTTTTAATATAAATAATTATGTTGATTATTATTCCAATGTGGAACCATTATTGCTTTCTTGGTATTAATCCTATTTGATTAAAATGAATGGTATCTTGGATAAGTCACTACAAGCTGTTTGGTGGAATTTTTTGAGTCAATGTTCATTAATGATATTAGCCTATATTTTTCTTTCTGCATATAAGTCTTTTTGTGCTTTGATAAGTCAACCCCCAAATATTGTATGTATTCTGTAGTTATTTAGAACGCGACTTCCCTTGTATTTTGTTGTTATTATTATATAGAAGCGTTGTGGAATTTTGAGGATTTATTTCGTAGCCTGCAACTTTGCTAAAATTATCGTCTCAATAGCATCTTTCTTGATTCCATAGAATTTTCCAAGTAAACCATTGTATCATCAATAAAAGGGGATAAATTTCTCCTCTCAGTCTATCTTTCTAACTAATTCCCTTCTCTTGTCTCAATACCATAGCCTTTTCACAACTATACCAAATAGTGAGGAGAGTGAGCATTCTTGCTTCACTCCTGTATTTATTGGAAAAAATTCTAGTGTATCCCTTTTGCATATGATGCTTGCTATTGGTTTTCATGTCCTTCTCACTGATCAGTGTGATGGCAAAACACTGTGTTTGAATAGTTAAGATGCGCCAGAGATCTTTGGCCCATAAATAGTCTTCAGGGCATCATAGAAGTGCTTTGGATTGTTGCTATGAACATAAAACTGAATTTCATTTGCCTTCTTATTGAGCCAAGAATGCTGCATCTCCCTAAGTTTCACTTGAACTTTACTTTTGATGGCATTAAGCCATTGGTTACAGAAAATGGAGAGATTTTGAATGAAAGTTTACCATCCTTGATGATAGTATACTGTCATTATGGATAAATGATAAAGTTGGCACATTCATTGTCAGAGCTAGCTCAGCACTGGAAAGCTCTGAAAGGAAGGGTGGAAAAGAAAAGGTATTATTAGTCTGCCTACCAAATTGAAGATCTACAGATGAGTTGTGCAGACTTCATCATTGTATGTCTGTGAAACCTGGATAGAATACCAGTGCCATAGCAGAAAATTGAACCACTTCAATTTGAATTGTCTTAGGAAGATTCTGAAGAGTGCCTAGCAAGATAAGGTACCTGACACTGAGGTCCTCTCTCAAACTGAATTGCCTGAATGCTAAACATATGTTGAACTAAGACTATTTTATGGAGAACTCTCAGAAGGCAAGTGCTCACAAAGTGTTCAGAAAAAAGAGGTACAAGGACACTTTCTAGGTCTCTCTGAAGAACTTAGTATTGCTTGTAAGAAATGGGAGACAATGGCACAGGACCGACATGCCCACATCAACAAAACAGAGTCACAGTAGAACAAAAAAAAAAAAAAAACCGAGATTCACAAATCTACAGACATGTCCATCCCAAATGTTCAAATGGACTATTTGTATCTGACCCATGGCAGAGCCTTCTGAGCTCATACTGTACTGATCAGCCACAGTTGAACATACACTGAACCCTGACCCCAACATCATGATGTTATTGATAGTCTTCTAGTACAAAGGACAAACAACATTAGTTTTAGTTTTAGATAGATGCGTTTTATGATATTAAAAAAAGGTTCCTTTATGCTGATACTTCATAGGATTTTTAGCGTAAAAGAGTATTGTATTTTGTTTTAGCATAAAACTTTCTCAAAAGTTTTTTGTCAAAGGCTTTTTTGCATCTATTCAGATGATCATCTGATTTTGGATATATTGGTTTGGTATGACTTGTTGATTGCCTAATTTTTAAAATGAATATTCAATTCATTAGTCCTCTCTTTTTCTATTTTGTTTGTGTTTGATTGTAAGAATATGATTTCCCCGAGAGCTGACTTAGCTTGCATCTCAGAAATCTTGATTTTTATCACTATTCTATTGATGACATAGTAATTGTTTATATGAATTTTTTCTTTGACGTCCTCATTATTTAGTATTTTATTGTTACATCTCCATTTGGATTCATAGCTTTTGTTTGAGTGCCCTGTGTTATGTGTTATAGATCTGTAATAGATCTGGAAAAGTTGTATTAACTTTTCTGCCTTTTTACACTTGTTTGCAACATCTCCATGCCTGATCAATTTTTGTAAAAGTTCCATGTGGTGCTAAAAAGTATTTATATTCTTTTGTTGTCCCTTTTAGAAGATGCCATAAGTCTTTTAACTCTAGTTTCTTCAACAATTAGTTCAGTTACGTATTTTCCCTTTTGTTTATCTTTTGTTAGACTTGTCCAAATCTGAGAGATATTGAAGTCTCCTGTCATTATTGTGTTACTTTCTATGTCTTTTTATGGTTCAGATGATGTTTCCTTTGTGAATATGGATGTTAAGATATTTGGAGCTTATAAGTGTATTATTGACATCAATTTGTTGTCTATAGTTCCTTTCTGCATAATATAATTTCTTTGTTTTTGGATGTTTGTTTTTGCTTTGTCAGGTAGCATAACTACAACTCCTGTTTTTTTAGATTCATTTGATGTATAGAAATTTTCCCCCCATTTTCCCAGTTTTTCTTTTTTAAATATGTTTTTTGTAAGTAACAAGTTGTAGGATTTTGTTTTCTTACCCACTCTTTCATTTTCTAGTTTTATTGGGTTAAGTTAAATTTACAAGAGTTAAGTTTGTATTTTCTTCCATGTCTAATATTGCTTTTTCTCCAAAAAATTATTTTAAAGGTGGCCTTGTTCTCACTAGTTTGTTTTTCTACACCACTAATCCTCTCCTCTCCTTTGTTACCCCCTTTCCCATTGGGGCTTATTTGCTCCTTTTTTCCCTTTATTTTTATTTGGTTTTACAATTCTTCCTCTGCTTATTTCCTCTCAGTCGAGTAGATTCCTTCTTCCTCTCCTCCCCTTCAACTACTCTTATTAGTTTTTTTATTTCATTTTTTTTTACAAAAAGAAATTTTTCTCTCTCTTCATTTTCTCTGTCTTCTTTAAACTCATTCTCTGATACATGATCCTTATAATTATCTGGTAGGGATCTTTCCCTATCACATTTTTGATTATGCAGCCACCACCAATCTATACATGCCCCTAGTTATCTTTATCCCCCATTTATTTCAAAATCTCCTTCCTGGGTCCGTGCTCTCTCACTCTCCTGGGTTCCATTGTCCCCAGCAGTTCCACTCCTCTCTTCCCAAGATAAGGGACATGAAATCTCCCAGGCCATACTGAGTGCAAAGTCCTCATCTCCCTTTACATATCATCCCTCTTCACTCATAGGAGTATTCATCAGTACCATCTCTTCCCACTTCCAAAATAAGACTTCTTTCCTTTCTTCCTCCTTTTCAAACATTCCCTTCTCCTTTTCCACTTCCCAAATGTTCTTTTCTTTCTGAGACTACAAAGATCAACTTCCCCTCACTGTTAGCCCTAGATTTGACTTGGGCACAGCAAATATTTTTCTCTTTTATCTTGCTCTCTTCTTCTACTTTCAAGTATTCTCCAATGTTGCAGTGTTGTCCCACACCAAAAATATTAATCACCTGTAGGTAGGATGTCACCAGGTTTTGTCCATAATGCCTTAGGTCTGCCTCTTCACTGTTTCCTCCATAGAACTTCTGCTTTTCTTCTTGTCTCCTTGTGTACATGTAGGAAGAAGTTTCTCATTGATCTCTCTTTTTTTTACTCTATAGCTTGGCTGCTGCGTTTATTTACCCCTCCTGTATTTCTATTGTTTGATGTGTTCAAGAAACAAATAATCTTTTTCAGTTCTGGTTTCCTTTTTAAAAATGTCAAATTTCTCTTTATATTAAATGGTCATCTTTTTTCATTTATGATTAAACTCAGATTTGAGGGGCAGATCACCATGGACTGTATCCATTGGTCTTCAAAATACATTATTCCATTCTCTCCTACATTTTCTGGAAGGTGCAGAATAATCTTGCATTATTTGAATTCTCTTTTCTTTGTATTTGAAGAGTTTTTGCCTAGATCTGTGAATTCTTTCAATTGGTATTTCATTTTCTATGTTCAATATTTATGACTTTTTTTTCTTTATTGTGTTTTTTTCTCCTATCCTATTGTGTTCTTCTGAGAAATCTGTAATTTTAAAGTTGTGTCTTCATATCCTGTCTTTGAGATCAATATGTTTTGCTTACATAGAGGCATATTTCCTTTTTCTTTTTTTTCTTTCATTCTTTTTTTTAAATAAATATTTGCAATTTTATTTTACTTGAGTAGCATGGGCCCAGACAAATACTACTAGGCAAGGCACTCATCCTGAATGAGTCTGCCTATTTTCTCTTAGTATTATATATTTTTTATTTTTTTATTTTTGCTTCTCTTCTAGATTGTCCTTTTCAATATATTTGCACTCCCAATCTATTGTTCTCTCTTTTGTTTGTTTAAGGTTTGACATTTAAGATTCCAGTTTTTCCATTCATTCCATTTTTTTTTGCTGCAGAGGCCCCAATTTCTGCTCTCATAATTCTCATTTCTCTTTAGAATCACTCAGAAATAGAATGCTGTGGTTCCGTGTTCTGCTCACATTCCAGAATCCTCTGTCTCAAGTACTGGATCATTTTCCTTTGTTTTTCAGTATTTGTTCATAGATCTGTTTCTAATGTTTTCTCTACTGATTTATCTGCTTACATTTGAATTTTCTTCTGAGATTTTTAATAATTTCAGTCGTTTCCCCTCCTGGTTTTCCCACATTCACTCTCTGATTCATTTCTCTCTGATAGAGGTTTCCTCAGTCTCCTCTCATGCTGGACCATTCATGGCTCATCAGCTAAGTCTCTGCTCTGAATGATTTGAGTAGTAAGAACTGGCCCAAGCTAGATGCTGGGTTCCTTCTCTAGATTTAGGGAAGTGCTGAATAGTCCTTCCTTGACAGATAGACGGTGTCTTGTCCTAGAGTCTGGTAAGACTTCTGAGTGGTTCTGAGTAGTTCAGAGAGCTGCCCTGCTGGTGCTACCAGCTGTCCACCCTGGCACCAGCTGGTCAGAGCTTTGCAGCACTGGTGCTGTGAGGTCATCTACCCCAGCACGGGAATTTCAGAATTTTGCCCACTGGCACTAAAAAATTGTGGCCCCCATCCGTCTGGCTACCACTGCTACCCTGCTATTTCTTGCTGATTGAACAAACTTCTCCAGGAGCAGGAGTCTCAACAACACAGAAAAGATGGGTGGGAATGGGGCATAAGGTTGTATTTTGTCACAAGCCCTGACCCATGTATTGGGACCTTGGGTCTGCAAGGGTAGCCCCACTGCTGGCATTGTGGGAAGTAGGAGAGCGCCATTGAGTGTCAGTTCATTGATTTTGGTTTTTGTAACTTTCTCTGGGATTCTGGGTGACCTAGACCATGGAGACAGCTGAAGCTGCTTAGTTTTTGGCCCATAATTTCTGTTTAGAGAGGTTTAAGAGCTCATGAGATTCAAAGAAAATCTTTCGTCTGCCATCTTGTTGCCCATATGACCTAGTTCTCCTTAGTTTTGTGATCTTTGTATAACTTGGTGTCCACATCCACCCACCACCACCATTATCCTGACCCTCCATCTCTGGCCATTTCTAGTCTTTCTGGGTCCTTCAACCTCCTAATAGGTGCCCACCGACATGGCTGAGGAGAAAAAAGAGTGAAAGTCCCCTCCCATCCTGCCCCATTTCACCTTTACTCATGATCTAGCTGTCTTGTGGCTTTTCCCTCCTGCCCTCAATGCTCCACCATCCATCCACTCCCCAAGGCTCTCCAGCCCAGTGACATCAGACCAGCCTGGCCAATTCATTCTTTATTATTCAGATGACATAAAAATCACTAGAAAAACTTTACAAAACAAACCTCCAGCCACCCTCCCCGCCCACTACAAGGGGTACTCAGAGGAAAGAAAGAGAGACATTCTGGTGACTTTTGGATCCTTGGGGATGGTTGGGGGTGAGGCAAGATGAGGGGAGTCAGGCCCAAATTGCTGTGGGATTGGGAGAACATACCACTAGGTCGATGAAGGTCTCCTCTGTTTGGGATGTTGCCATCAGCTCTGGGAACATTAGAACAAGAAGGGACCTTGCGGGTATCTAGTCTACCCTTTTTCATTTAACTTCCCAAAGTCACATTGAACAACCAGGATTAAAACCAGTCAGATGCTCTTGCTAGGATACCCCAGTGGGGTACATGAAGCCTAAGGTCTAGCAGCTATTATGACCTGGGAAAGTCTGTCTCTTGGGAGCTTTTTCCTCTTGTGTGATCTCTAAGTGATCTCTAAGATCCCTTCCAGCTACAATTCTGGGATCTAGGATTCTAATGAGTCAGTTGCCATCCTTTTCTCATCCTGCTCCCACCAAGAGCCAACCCCTTCCTCAGATCAAGGTGACTCTGTGTTCCCCCAACCCTGGTGGGTTTGTCCCGGTCCCATGCTGCCAGAAGGGGCACCAAGCACTTTTTGCTCCCTCCCTCTCCTTCCACTTCTGTACCCCTACCTCCTCCACCAGAATAATTGTAAACAAACAGTGAAGGGTTAAACTCTCTTGTGAATGACCTTTGTGACTGACGATTAGTGTGTAGGCCCCAAGCCCCAGAAAAGAGAGATCCTCCCAGCCCCTTTGCAATGGCTAACACGGGAGGATAAAGTGGCCCATCCCTCCCACCCTGACAGCATCCATGTCCTTAATGCCCTCCCCACCCCAGTCCCACCACTACCCCAAGGAGAAGGGAGGGGAATGGGATCTTCTCATCCTCTCCTCCCCAGTCCCATTTAATCTCTACTTTTGATCCCAAAGCCCTCCCCTGGCACCAGTGCCTCGTTCCCATATTGGCAGACTGGCAGAAACAGTCACAAGAGCTCGGAGTCCCTGTCCCAGACCCAACCTCGGTGAGGAAACTCAGGTTGGACCGGAGGACAAGGGACGCTGCCAGAACCCCCTGCCTTCACTTGGGGTTCTGGACTTCAGAATAGTCATATTCCTCCTTGGGGGGAGCGAATTTCAAGTTGGGCCCAAAGAACTTGTCTTTCACATAGAAGTATTTCTGTCCCGGGAGGAAGTCCTTATTGTCGGGGGCATCGCGCTGCTCCTTGATCTCCTTCTGCCCCCAGGGACTGGGGTTTTTGACACTGCCCACAAAGAGCGGAAGGCGGCTGACATCATCAAAGATGAAGAAGACAAAGGGCCGGTTCAGGTTGATGGAGAAGTGGGACATGCGGGACATGACGGCACTGGTGACAGCCGAGGCCTCCACCCCGGCCTCGTCCAGCTCGAGGGTGGCCCGGTGCTGGACACTGGACACCACGAGGCTCTTCTCCGAGATGCCACGCAGGTCCGGGTTATGGAACAGCTCTTGGAGGCCTGTCCAGAAGCGGGGGAAGCCGGTCACTACCCAGAGAGGATCTGGCCCTCCCTTCCTGCCCAAAGGGATGACCTGGCCCACCTGCCCTGGGAGGGGGAAGCGGGAACCATCGGAGGCCAGAGCCCTGGTAACTAGACTTCCCTTAGCACTCCAGGCCCCATTTTCCATTTTGGTCAGTTCGTTATTGTTATTTTAATAACTATTTAGATACAACTGGCTTTCTTTGTAATCCAAAATATGATCTTGCATGTTTAAAACCATAATTCTGGATAGGGATTGACGGGCTTCTGTAGACTGCTAAAGAGGATACAAGAGTACCCTTTGGATAAAGTGAAGTAATATTTATAAAGCACTTACCACAGTGCCTGGCATGGAGTAGGTGCCATAGAAACACTTATTCCTTTCCTGCCCATGACACAAAAATGACTAAGGACTCCTGGACCAGACCCGACTTTTTACTGAGGAAGTACTTGGGGCAAGAAAGGGGAAGTGGCTCACCCAGTATGATCCAGTGAGTCAGAAGCAGGCCTGAGGCAGAGAAGTAAGGGGAACTGACTCCCAGGCCAGGGATGCATCCCCCCAGCCTGCATGGAAATATAAGGTACCAGGTACATCGCGAGCACCAGGTTTCTGAATCCAATGGGAGGGAGTGTGGTGGAGGGAACAGAGGATTGGACTTAAATGCAAGAAAATCTGGGTTCAGGTCCTGCCTCTGGCACTTATCAGCCATGGGACACAGCCTTGCTGGGTCTCAGTTTTACTATCTGTAAGATCAGAGGGTTGAACTAAACGGCCTTGAAGGTCTCTTCCAGCCCTAAACTAGATTTGAATCTTGACTTTGCTGTTTACTAGCCATATGACACTTAACCTGTCTGGGACTCAGTTTCCCCATCTGTAAAATGAGGGGTCTCCGTTTCCAGCTCTAAATCCAGGCTCCTCAGATGCCCACTAGGCCAAGGGAAAGGGGATGTATCCAAGGGCTAGAGCCAGCTTGTCTTCCCACCTTCCAACCTTCAGGACTAAGAAGGCAGCCCTAGCCACATCTTCTGTCGCCTCCCCCCACCACAGAGGTCTTTTCCTTGCCTCCATCCTAGGGGGCTTACCCAGCTGGCCAAGGGTCGAGACCAGGTCCATCTGGTGGTCCAGGTGCAGCTTGGGTATCATGACCTCGGTGGGCCTCTCCTTCATGAAGGGCTGGTGCAAGGCAGCTCCGCTCAGGTTGCCCAGCACCTGGGAGGCGTTCCAATCAAACTGGCTGGGGACCACGGCCACAAAACTCATGTTGTTCTGGAAGGGGAACTGAGCCACCTGAGAGAGAACCAAGGACCCGGGTAAAGCATAAGGGGATAGAGGGCCTGGGAGGAGCGATGGAAAGAGCCCAGAGCAAAGAATAAGGGATCCTGGACCTAGACCCTCCAACACTGGGTGACTCTGACTTCCAGAGAAGTTTCTAAGTAACCCCCAGAATCTCAAAGACCAAGCCGTGTCTGAATAAGACTCCCACACCCCCACTACAACATCATTGACAGGTGGGATCAGCTTGGAAAACTAGGGAGGTCCTGACTTCATGCTACCCCTGGCCACCTCCTTGCCAGCTGTATATCTCCAGGATTTTGTATAATGCTTGGCACACA
>JAJPUD010015531.1:1322-37066 GCA_023553655.1 Myrmecobius fasciatus | reverse complement strand
CCAACTTTATGCCAGTAAGTTTGATAATCTAAATGAAATGGAGGAATGTCTACAAAAATATAGATTGCCCAGGTTAACAGAAGAGGATATAAATTATTTAAATAGCCCCATATCAGAAAAAGAAATAGAACAAGCCATTAACCAACTCCCTAAGAAAAAATCTCCAGGGCCAGATGGATTTACATGTGAATTCTACCAAACATTCAAAGAACAATTGATTCCAATACTACACAAACTATTTGAGAAATTAGGGACAGAAGCTATACTGCCAGAATCCTTCTATGAGACCGATATGGTGCTGATAGCTAAACCAGGTAGGGTAAAAACTGAGAAAGAAAACTATAGACCAATTTCCCTAATGAATATTGATGCAAAAATTTTAAATAAGATATTAGCAATGAGATTACAGAAAGTCATCCCCAGGATAGTACACTATGACCAAGTAGGATTGATACCAGGGTTGCAGGGCTGGTTCAATATTAGGAAAACTATCAGCATAATTAATTATATTAATAACCAAACTAACAAAAATCATATGATTATCTCATTACATGCAGAAAAAGCATTTTATAAAAATTCAATACCCATTCCTAATAAAAAACACTGGAGAGTATAGAAATAAATGGGCTTTTCCTTAAAATGATCAGTAGCATCTATTTAAAACCATCAGCAAGCATCATATGTAATGGAGACAAACTAAAACCATTCCCAATAAGATCAGGAGTGAAACAAGGCTGCCCACTGTCACCATTACTATTTAATATTGTATTAGAAATGTTAGCTTTAGCCATAAGAGAAGAAAAAGAGATAAAAGGAATCAGAGTAGGTAATGAAGAAACCAAATTATCACTCTTTGCAGATGACATGATGGTATACTTAGAGAACCCTAGAGACTCAACTAAAAAACTCCTAGAAACAATTCACAACTTTAGCAAAGTGGCAGGATTCAAAATTAATCCACATAAATCATCAGCATTCTTATATATTACCAACAAAGTTCAGCAGCAGGAGATACAAAAAGAAATTCCATTCCAAATAGCAGATGATAGGATAAAATATTTGGGAATCTATCTGCCAAGGAAAAGTCAGAAACTATACGAACTAAATTACAAAACACTTTCCACACAAATAAAATCAGACCTAATCAATTGGAAAAATATTAAGTGCTCATGGGTAGGCAGAGCGAACATAATAAAAATGACAATACTACCCAAACTAATCTACTTATTTAGTGCCATACCAATCAAACTCCCAAGAAATTATCTTACAGATCTAGAAAAAATAGTAGCAAAGTTCATTTGGAAGAACAAAAGGTCAAGGATTTCAAGGGGATTAATAAAAAAAAAAGACAGATGAAGGTGGCCTTGCTGTACCAGATCTAAAACTATATTATAAAGCAGCGGTCATCAAAACCATTTGGTACTGGCTAAGAAATAGAGCAGTCGATCAGTGGCACAGGATAGGATATCAGGACAATCCAGGCAATAACCTTAACAATCTAGTATTCGATAAACCCAAAGACCCCAGCTTTTGGGATAAATACTCACTATTTGGCAAAAACTGCTGGGAAAATTGGAAACTAGTGTGGAAGAAATTAGGGCTTGACCCATACCTAACACCACATACCAAGATAAGATCTAAATGGGTTCATGATCTAGATATAAAGAGTGATATTATAACCAAATTAAAGGAACATAGGATAGTTTACCTCTCAGACCTGTGGAGATGGAATAAATTTATGTCCAAAGAAGACCTGGAACTCCTAATTGAACACCAGATGGATAATTTTGATTATCTTAAGTTAAAAAGTTTATGTACAAACAAAACAAATGCAGACAAGATTAGGAGGGAAGCATCAAATTGGGAAATCATCTTTACATTTAATGGTTCTGATAAAGGCCTCATCTCTAAAATTTATAGAGAATTGTCTCATATATATAAGAATTCAAGCCACTCTTCAATAGATAAGTGGTCAAGGGATATGAACATACAATTTTCAGATGATGAAATTAAAACCATCTCTAGTCATAGGATAAGTTGCTCCAAATCACTATTGATCAGAGAATGCAAATTAAGACAACTCTGAGATACCACTACACACCTGTCAGATTGGCTAAAATGATAGGAAAAGATAACGATGAATGTTGGAGGGGATGTGGGAAAACTGAGACACTAATACATTGTTGGTGGAACTGTGAACAGATCCAACCATTCTGGAGAGCAAATTGGAACAATGACCAAAAAGTTGTCAAACTGTGCATACCCTTTGACTCAGCAGTGTTTCTACTGGGCCTATATCCCAAAGAGATCTTAGAGGAGGGAAAGGGCCCCACATGTGCAAGAAGTTTGTGGCGTCCCTTTTTGTGGTGGCTAGAAACTGGAAACTGAAGGGATGCCCATCAATTGGAGAGTGGCTGAATAAATTATGGTATATGAATGTTATGGAATATTATTGCTCTGTAAGAAACGACCAGCAGGACGATTTCAGAGAGGCCTGGAGAGACTTGCATGAACTGATGCTGAGTGAAACGAGCAGAACCAGGAGATCATCATACACAGCAACAACAGTATTACATGATGATCAATTCTGATGGACATGGCTCTCTGCAACAAAGAATTGTCTCAAACCAGTTCCAATTGTTCACTGAAGAAAACCATATACACCCAGAGAGAGGGAAATGAAATATGGACCACAACGTAACATTTTCATGATCTCTATTGACATTTGTTTACATTGTGTTGCCTTTCTCTGATTCTTTTTTTTTTCTTGTAGATAGGATTTTTCTTGCATAACTTCTCAAGCATTTCAATATTATTAGCATGTAGTGGACTTCCTGCCATCTAGGGGAGGGGAGGGGACTGGGGGTAAAATTTGTAATGGAAAGCTTTGTAAAGATCAATGTTGGGGAACTACCCATACATATGTTATACAAATAAAAAGCTTTAATTAAAAAAATGATCCAACAATTAAAAAAAAGAACAACAACAAAAAAACAAAAATAGAATTGAGATAATGAAAGCTAATGACTTTATGAGAAATTATGAAATAATAAAGCAAAACCAAAAATTGAAAAAAATTGAAAAAAAAGTGTGAAATATATGATTGAAAAAACAATTGATCTGGTAAATAGATCCAGGAGAGATAATTTTAAAATTATTGGCCCACCTGAAAGTCATGATCAAAAAAAAGAGCCTGGACATCATCTTTCAAGTAATTATCAAGGAAAACTATCCTGATATTCTAGAACCAGAGGGTAAAATAAAAACTGAATGAATCCACCTTTCGTTTTCTCAAAGAAGTCCCAAAATAAAAAATTCCCAGAAATGCTATAGCCAAATTCCAGAACTCCCAGGTCAAAAAAAATACTGTAAACATCCAGAAAGAAACAATTCAAGTATAGTGGAATCACAGTCAGAATAACACAAGATTTAGCGGTTTCTACATTAAAGGACCAGAAAACTTGGAATATGATATTGCAGAAAGCAATGGAGCTAGGATTGCAACTAAGAATCATCTACCCAGCAAAACTGACTATAAACTGCTTGGACTTTCCCTATTAAATTTTTGAGTTTATCTCCTTGGGAAAATCCATCTCTTCAGGTAAAAAATATCCTCCCCAGCTGTTAAAAACTTACTCAGAAGATGCTCCAAGAGCATAGAGCTGACCAGGAGACAGCAAGCTGATTTGTTGTTTAAATTCCTCCCATAAATTTCTATAGACCTAAATCAAAGAACTGTTATTTGTCTGATAAATTAGAGTGATGAATTTTGCTTTGCACATTCTAAATTTTACAAGAAATTGGTCCCTTTGTCTAGTAGATAAGTGCAGGGGGTTTTGTTTGTTTTTACACTTAATTATTCCTTTAAAAATTAACATCCTTACTCAGATCTCATCACCAGGTTAGTCCAATGTGAAATACTTTCTGACATCATGCATCATGATCCAAGGACTAATTTTCCCTTATGCACAAAACGGCAACAACATAAGAAATCCTTTCCCACTTGCTTAGAAGTTTGTAATTCAAGATGATTCTGATTCCTGAGACTTCCTTAGCTTTCTGCTTTAACTCCTTAGATGGTATTCATAATATTTAAATAGTTGACAAGGTAGGGTGTGAGTCTGTGGTGAGGGGTGTAGAAATGATTAGGTTTACATTTTCATTAGAAACATCAGGTAGAAGACCAAACTAGAATGTAATTATAGACATGATCATGAATGTCAGTACATTTGGGATAGTGCCAGACTCTCTTGGACTTAATATCAGGGATTTTTGTTATCAAAATTACCATCAGAGTCTCATTTGTAATATAAACTCATGTCATAATAGGACTTTACAGCATGGATGGACAGGGATAGGATTAATATTAATACATTAGTAGTCTAGTAAGTAGACATAGTATTGAATTTGGTATTAGGGGAGTTGGTTTTGAATTCTGGTCCTCATCTTTATTATGTGACCATGAAGAAGTCAATCAAAGTAAATCTTGTTTTTTTCATCTTTAAAATGGGGAAAATAATATTTATCCTAACTCTTTTGTCATGCTGTTTTGATGAAAGTTCAAAATCCTAATGTGTTATAGAAATATGAGACATCATTATAGTGAAGGGAAAACATAATTTTTCCACCAAAAATAATTCTCATTTTTCATTGAGGGAAATTAGTATCATTTTTCTTTTTTGTACTGTTGAGGAAACGTGGACATGCCAAAGCCAGGAATATCATTGAGATGAGGTAGGAGGTCCTGGACTGTTTAGTCTTGTCTGTATTTAGTCCATTTGGTCATGATAGCTTTCTTAGGCTCAGATCCTGTTTTGACTCAGGAAACTAATGTCTGTTTATCAAATAATTGAATAAATATTTATTTTTGGTGTCCCGAGATACAGACTCTTTGACCCAATTATGCAACTGCAATTTTTTTTCTAGAGTGAACAAGGCAAGAACTTGTTAAAAAAAACATTTTGAGGCAGGTGGAATCTGGGGAATTCTGACTGGAGGATCCCAGAAATCTAAGAACTTTAACTATTAATAAGTAGCTCAGTTAATGAAAGACAAAAATACATTTCAAATTGGTAGTAAGGAAAGTGCCAAGTTTCATTCCAAAGAATATTTTGTGGCTAAGTTACAATTCTGGCAAAGCTGTTTTTTTTTTTAATTTGGGTTTTTGTTTTTAAATAGTTATACTGACAGTGTTTTAACTACAGGGATATCAACAATATAGCAATAATACATATTGGAAAGAAAATGTAAGATTAGAAATGATATTTAGGATACAATCTGTTTCTGGTCAAAGAGAAAAGTAATATGATATGTTTTTTCTACCTATTGGAAAAAATCACAGAATTTGTTGTCACATTTAATCTATTTATATTTTGGGGGGAGGATGGTCCCTTCTCATTTATTTATTTACTTATTTATTTATTTGTTAATCATTTAGTAATTTTCCTTGAGATATAATCATAGATCTTATAGGTAAAAATATACTTGAAGGGTTAGCTTCAAACAAGCCATTAATTTGAACATAATTGAAGAAGTCAGATAAATTGTACTCTAGGAAATAGTCAAAGCATGAACACGAGTGAGACCCAATTGTGCCAAGGCAAAATGCATTTAATTTTCTAGGAAAGAATGGATATGCTGTAATTTTAGGTTTCCATGCTAGAAGCATTTGGTTTCATCTTAGCTTGTCATATGACATAAAGGTTGTTATGTCTCTAAAACCCAAACAGGAGAAAATAGCTCATCCCCTCCAAAAAAGGGAGAATAAAAGCACACTCTTTTGGCAGAGCAGAGCAGAAGCTGCTCAGGTGAGGGGGCTACAAAGCACAAATTTGGAATTTAGCTGAACAATAAGTGTGCTAAATAGAGGTTCTGTAAAAAGAATCAGAGCTGTTTGCAAGTTCATAGAAAAGCCATCAAGTAATTAATCCTGGAAAAATAAGAAATACATATATTAGTTCCCAAAATATCATATACATTTATCTTATTTTACAAGGATTGTTCTTTATTTTCACTATTTTTTTTCAAAATAACCTTCCACTGAAAATTTTTAATGGTGAATATATTCATAATTTGTTCAATTTTTAAATAAGCATTCAGTTAATTGAAAAGATATTTTTATTGGTTCCTTTATATCAATGCTACAGAGGAAAAATCAGATCAAAAAGAAAAATAAAAGAGAAAGAAAAAAAGAGTGAGCAAACAACATAAAAGGTGAAAATACTATGTTGTGATCCACATTCAGTACCCATAGTTTTCTCTCTGGATGTAGATGGTTCTCTCCATCACAAGTCTTTTAGAATTGGCCTGAATCACCTCACTGTAGAAAAGAGCCAAGTCCATCAGAGTTGATTATTACAAATCTTGTTGCTGTGTACAATGTTATTTTGGTTCTACTCACTTCACTTAGCTTTAGTTCATTCAAGTATTTCCAGACTTTTCTGAAATCATATTGCTGATCATTTTTATAGGACAGTAATATTCCATAATATTCATATACCATAACTTATTCAGCTGTTCCTCAACTAATGGATGTCCACTCAGTTTCTAGTTCCTCACTACTACAAAAATGCTGCTACAAATATTTTTGTATATTTCACTTTTCTTATGATCTCCTTGGGATACAAACCCAGTAGAGACACTGCTGAATCAAAGGGTATGCACAATTTGATATCCCTTTGGGCATAGTTCTAAATTGCTCTCCAGAATGATTCACCATAGTATCAGTTCACAACTCCAACAATGTTTTAGTGTCTCAGTTTTCCCCACATCCCCTCCAACATTTATCATTATCTTTTCTTGTCATCTTAGTCAATCTGAGAAGTGTGTAGTGGTACCTTAGAGTTGTCTTAATTTGTATTTATCTAATCAATAGTGGTTAGAGCATTTTTTCATATAATTAGAAATGGTATCATTTTTTATATCTGAAAATTTTCTTTTATATCCTTTGATCATTTATCAATTGGACAATAAGTTGTACTCATAAATTTGAGTCAATTCTCTATTTTAGAAATGAGGACTTTCTCAGAACTCTTGAATACAAAAGTATTTTTCCAATTTTTTCTTTCCTTTCTAATCTTGGCTGCATTGATTATGTTTGTACAAAACCATTTAAATTCAATCAAAATTATCTATGCTGAATTTCATAATATTCTCTATTTCTTCTTTGGCCATAAAGCCCTTCCTTCTCCACTGATCTGAGAGGTAGACTATGTATGCCATGTTCTCCTAATTTTCTTATAATATCACTCTTTATGCCTAAATCATGAATACATTTCAACCTTATTTTGCTATGGGTTTAGATGCTAGTCAATGCCTAGTTTCTGCCATGCTGTTTTTATGAAATAGTAAATTCTTATCCCAGATGCTGGGGTCTTTGGGTTTATCAAACACTAGATTACTATAGTCTTTGGCTATTGTGTCTTATGAGGCTAATCTATTCCACTGATCATTTACTTTATTTCTTAGACAGTATCAGATGCTTTTGATGACTACTGCTATATAATACTATTTTAGGTCTGGCATAGTTAGGGCCACCTTCATTTGCATTTTTTCACTAATTCCCTTGAAATTCTGGACATTTTGTTCATTCAGATGAACTTTTAAAATTATTTTTTCTAGCTCTGTAAAGTAATTTTTTGGCAGTTTGATTGGTATGACACTAAGTAGATAAGATAGAATTGTAATTTTTATTATATTAGTTAGGCCTACTCACGAGGACTTGATTTTCTTCCATTTGTTTAGACCTAACTTTATTTGTGGGAAAAAGTGTTTTCTCATTGTGGATTTTCTTTTTGTATCTCTTACTGCTAAACTTTGTTTGTAACATATAGAAATGATGATTTACATGGATTTATTTTGTATCCTGCAACTTTGCTAAAGCTAATTATTTCTAGTAATTTTTTTCATTTATTCTCTAGGATTCTTTAATCTGCATAATTAATTAATATCATTTGCAAATTGTGATAATTTTGTTTCCTCTTTACCTGCTCTAATTAATTTAATTCCTTTCTTCTTTTATTTCTAAAGCTAATGTTTCTAATACAATATTGAATAGATATGGTGATATTGGGTAATATTGTTTCACTCCTGATTTTATCGGGAGTGCTTCTCGTTTGTCCCCATTGCATGTAATGTTTGCTGATGGTTTTGGATAGAAGTGCTGATGATTTTGAGGAAAACTCCCTTTACTCCTATGCTTTCTAGTGTTTTTAATAAGAATGGGTGTTGGATTTTATGAAATGCTTTTTCTGCATCTATTAAGATAATAATATGATTTTTTTAGTTTTGTTGTTGATATAATCAATTATTCTAATAGTTTTCCTAATATTGAACCAGTTCTTCATTCCCGGTACAAATCCTACTTGGTCATGGTGTATTATCCTGGTGATAAGTTGCTGTAATCTCTTTGCTAATATTTTTATTTAAGGTTTTTGCATCAATATGCATTGGGGAAATAAGTCTATAATTTTCTTTCTGTTTTGATCCAACTAGTTTAGGTATTATCACCATATGTGTGTCATGAAAGGAATTTGGTAGGACTTTTTCTTTTCCTATTTTTCCAAATAGTTTGCATAGTATTGGAATTAATTGTTCCTTAAATGTTTGGTAGAATTCATTTGTAAATCCATTTGACCCTGTAGCTTTTTCCTTAGGGAGTTGATTAATAGTTTTTTTAAATTTCTTTTTCTAAAATGAGATTATTCAATAATTAATTTCCTCTTCTGTTAATCTGGGCAATCTATATTTCTGTAAGTATTCATTCATCTTGTAGTTATTTTGAAATTATGTGGATTCTAATTTACCACTTAGTTTGTCCAGTAGTTATGACTTATTTGTGGTCCATGATGATTCCACTTCCTTTTCCATTCATTCATCTCTCTGATGAAATCTTTTACATAATTCCCCTGTGACATTTATCATTGGAAATATTCTGTAGTCTGCTCATGTCTACCATTAGCCTATATAGCTTTTTAAGCAATCCACAATTTTAAGGTTTTAGAAATTGTGGTGTTCCATAACTTTTAGCATCAGTATATAGGCCTTTATTTCAGGGAGAAGTCTGGGGCTATTAAAAGCACAATGTTGTTCTTCAAGTGAAATAAAACCTGTTCTATTGAATTCTGGTCTAATTGCTTCCCCATGTATATATGATCTCATCCTGTTGATGATCTTCTGTAAATGTTTTATCTGGAGTCCACTTGTTTTGATATGATACTTAGATATCTTTTGTCTTTGTGTAGATTCCAATGGAAAACATGGAGAGTGTGTATTGGTATCTTTCATTCTTACTACTTACTATTTCCACCTCCTTTATCAGTCATATATCCCTCTGTTGGTATCTTTTATGAACTCTGTGTGGCTCATCATTGATAATATATTGCAGCCTACTCACACCCACTATGTTCTCCATTGTTTTTGAGATACTCAGCTTTAATTATTCAGAAATTCCTATTACATGACTCATTCATTGTCACAAAACATCAGTAAAAGAATTGTGGGTACAAAGGTGGGCCTGTTTCATTGAGAAGCTTAGGTCATTAAAAGCACTTCAAAATTTCCCAAAGGCAATCCAATCCGTTCTCTTGCTTCTATCTGGCCAAGAATATAATCATATTTTGATATCTATGCTTATGTGTATACCCAGAGGTATGCTGGTAAATGTTTAATATTGGATCTTTAGGAAAAAAAACATTCACACAACACGAGTTTAACCTGAATCACTATTTTCTCCATCATTTTCTTCAGCCTACACAAATCAACAAAATTATAAATAAAACCATGCCTTTTCAGATTTCTAAGATTTATATGTTCACATAGAAAATGGAAAGATGAGCTTTCATGAATGGCATGTGTCCTTGCCTATATCTATATCTCTACCTCTACCTCTGCTTCTACCTTTACTTTTAATATTATATCTATCTGTACAACTAATCTATGTCATCTATGTTTTTGTTTTGTTGTTCTGATGCTTCATTTGGGATTTTCTTGGCAAACATCCTGATGTGGTTTGTGATTTCCTTCTCTAATTCATTTTACAGTTGAGGAAATAGAAGCAAATAAGGTTAAATGACATGCTCAGGATCATATAGCTAGTAAGTATCCATGATCAGAATTGATGACTTCAAGCCTGGCACTTTATCCACTGACCCACTTAGCTTTAATTATTTTTATACAATCTTAGTGAATATCTGTCACCTCTACTATCTACCTAATATCTCCTCTCATCTTTCTATGTCTCTGTCTCTCTTTCTTTGCCTCTGTCTTTCTCTCTTTCTCCATATGTGAGAGGCAGCATTGTAGAAGGTGTAGAGAGCTGAATTGAGTCATAAAAATTTAGCTTATAGACTGAATCTCACTTTGACATTTGTGTGATCTTAAGCAAATGACTTGATTTTTCAGTGCTTATGATAATTCACTTATTCTATAAACTATAGCAAAAAAAGTGTTGATCATCTTGGGTAGAAGAAATTCCTCATTATATTAACTCTCTAAATCAACTAAATCCCAACTATATGTCTATTCAACACCCCCCCCACACACACACACACATACATACACAACATATATATTTAGTATAAGTTCAAACTTGTTGTTGTTTGTCCTTTGTTTTTGAAGAGGACCATGACATCAGAGGGGTGATACCATGACTTGCCAGTGAATTGAATTTATGTAAGGGAGGCTGTGCAAGGTCACCTGCCTCACTTTCCCCTACAGAGTCATCTGGGTCCAGTGGCAAATAGATCAATTTGACTAACTGTATACCCAGTAGGACATATGCATCAGTATTTCTAAGTAACTAATTTGGTAATGATAATTAACCTTACAGCAAAGGCAGAATAACCCAGTAGATGAAGAATGATCTACAATTCTTCAATATGCCTCCTTAGGTATGTAAAGTTTTTTCTCCATTTGGGTAATGCTATGAGGGAAATAAACTCTGTCCATACTCAGAAAACCTGGTGTATTACAATGTACAACTAATAAAATAAAGCTGTAATTGAATAATATAGCAAAGGTTCTTATGCCCTATGGCAGCATAGCCAACTCTGGATTTGAGCATTTTTGTTGATCTTGGGATATATTATAACATAATACAACTTAGGATCTGTCTTCTTAATTAAGTTTCTTATTCCCCTAAAATCCATGCATTTCATTCTTTTCCAAAGATCCTCTACAGAGAACTTACTCAATATGTTATAGGTCTTTCCCTGGACCTCTTCTGATATCATGGAAATCGGTGCAAACATTCCAGATATCCATTAATTGTCTCTCTCTTTCTCATCATATGACATGTTTTATATCACTTCTTCAATATACATGATTATGGGAAATGCACTACAACCCTGATTACACTCTCTTCATTCTCTTCTGAGTTCCCCACAACTTTGATTTGTTGTATTCTTTGATGTTTAAAGATTTGTAAACTTTTAACCTCACCAAAAGAACATAATTTTTGAAAAAAAAAAAAGAAGGGTTTTATGCCAGGAAATAGCTTGGGATTGTTTAAAGTACCATAGAATTACACAAATCTATCTCAGCCCATTCTTTTCTTCCTGTTAAATTATAGATCCCAAAAGTCATAGGTTCAATTCATTGTCTATGTTTCTTCATATATTTGTTCTAATTCAATAGAATAACCATCTTGGCTAAGAGGTCTCTATACTGTTATTTCTTCTGTTACAGTAACTGCTTCCAAAACCCTTGGTTAGTGCTGAGCTACAAGTATTCTAGGTGAACCTCCACTCCAGTATCAAAGACTTCTGCTGACTTCCAAAGTTATTTTAAGTTAGAAAATGTCTATTCTTGATCTTTTATTGGCTATGCTACTCCAAAATTTTATTTGAAGCATTTTTTTTAAGTTACTTGGAGAGAAATGTGGGGAAAATTCTGTTGGGTTGCAACTGCTTTTCCACCATCTTTACTTCACCTTGGTATATTTTAAGAGAGGAAAAAAAAAAGAAACAGAAACAAATGTACACTTGGTTCAATTCCTTTGGTATTTAACTGTTGAATTAACTGTTGAATCTTTTCTACTCATCAATAATCTTAGCTATTTATGTCAATGAGTTTCCTTCTTCCCCTTCCAACTTCAAAGTAGGAAGAGTTTAGTCTTGCTAGCCTATATCAGTCTTGATATAGAATTGTGAAAAATCCATCAAAACTACTTTCTGGGTCTACAGGAACTGGTACAAGATGGAGAAAGGTATAGTTAAAGGAATTGAGGAAAGAGAGAGAGGCAGAGAGATGTGGAGGGAGGGAGGCAGAGAGACAGAGGGAAAGACAGAGCAGAGATAGGAAGAGACAGGGAAGGGGAGAGAGAGAGAGAGAGAGAGAGAGAGAGAGAGAGAGAGAGAGAGAGCTGGGAGGGTAGCAGAAAGAGAAAAGGAGAGCAGAGAGACAGGGAGAGACACACAGAGAGAAACAGAGAGATAAGACAGAAATAAACACCGAGACACAGAAACTCAGAGATAGAGACACAGAGAAAGACAGACAGATGGAAGAGAGAGACACACACAGAGAGAAACAAAGAGACAGAGAAAGAGACAGAGATAAAGAGAGTGAGAGTGACAGAGACAGAGAATAGAGGGACAGAGACAAAGAGAGAGACACACACAGAGAAATAAAAAGATACAGCAAAGAGTTAGGACAAAAGAAGATGTATCCCTAACCCTCCACTTAGCCTACTTCCTTAAATTTATGCTATGAGTGGCATCAGTAATCTGGAGAGTCTAGTATAATCTAAATTATGTGGACTCACATTAATTTTCATTAGATATTGAGCATATATTTCATTGATATGCATAAAATCTATGTTTCATGTGGTCCATAGGCAACAAATAATATCATTTGTAGTTTCCATATTTCTTTAGAATTTTAAACAGAATACTAATTGCTGTCTAGGCTTTGACTGAATAACTAAAGGGTATTCTACCAATTTGCTGTTATCCATTTGTTCTGGTCACATCTGACTCTTCTTGACTTCATTTGGGCTTTTCTTTGCAAATATACTAACATGGTTTGCCATTTTCTTCTCCAGCTCTTTTTACAGATGAGGAAACTGAGGTAAACAGGATTAAGCAATTTTCCCAGGGTCACAGAATCAGTAATTGTCTGAGAGTAGATTTGAATTTACTTAGGTCCTCCTCATTCTAGGCCCAATATTCTATACACTGCACCATCTATCTGCCCCATCCCACAGAACAACATTTTAAATAACAGGAGAATGTTCATACTGAAAATAAAGGTCTTGTTTTCTGGAAGAAATTTGGGCTCATTAAAAAAAAACAAACAAAAAAATAAACCATAATTTCCAAAAGGCAATCTAGCCTATTGTCTTTTTCTTTTTAAATTCTCAATTAAATGTCAGTTTTTAGTTTGTGTTGAAGATAGATAGATGAACAGATAGATAAATAGATATATAGATGAAATAGGTGGAAATAGATAGATAGATAGATAGATAGATAGATAGATAGATAGATAGATAGAAAAACTGTTGAAGTGAGCAGTATTACTTTTTGTAGAGGTAGGAAGAGGAATGTGGGCTGTACTATTTGTTGTTTCAAAGGACAAAGTAAGATTTATGTGACACTCTGACAGCATTTCTTGCCATAGATATTATTAAAAGAGAAGTGACAAACTGCTACTTTTGCATGATTGCTATGTTCTTTAAAATATCATTTTTCAAAGTGGGAATCAAAATAGAACATAGACAAGGTAATATTGACCTGGGAATTCAAATTTTCTAATAAAAGTGTGATCAGTTAGTTGTTGGAACTCTGTGCAAACATGTGTCATATAGGATAGGGGAAAGAATTTGAATTAGAATATTTTAGAATTGGAGAAACCTTAAAACCAATTACATTGACCTTTTTATCTCACAAAGGAAGAAAATTAATTGTAAAAAAGGGAACAAACTGTCCAAGGTTATACAAATACTTGCTGGCAAAGATGAAGCTGGAACCTTGATCTCATAACTCTATCCCATTCTGCGTTTGATTAGAATTTTTATTTTTTGCATCTTTAAAGGATTACTTGATTTCCAAAGAAATTTAGGCATGTGTGCTACAGTATGGTATATGGTTAATATTATTATGTGAGTGTATCTATTCATCCATTTATCTTCCATCTATCTATCTATCTATCTATCTATCTATCTATCTATCTGTCTGTCTATGTATCTATCTATTTATTTATCATATATGTGCTTCTCTGAGAGACACACCCACATTTTTAATACCAAAATAGATCTATGGATGTGAAAATTCCCTGCAACAACAACTCACACATATCTTCCCTTGGAGGGTAAGGATAGTTTATAATTATGTCATCCTCTAAGTGCATGATAAGAGGTCCACTAAACATGCTGGGAACCAGCCTTATTTTCCTTTGGTGATATAAGGATAATTGTGCAGTATAGAGGTTTATTTGGTTTTTCCTTTTTCTTTCCATGTGGCCAATAAAATTATTTTTTGGACTTACACTAACAAGGGCCCAATTCATCTATTCACAGTATATGTCCAAATATATGCATACAGACATACATACATGTGTATGTATATGATGTATATGTAATTGCACCCATATGTACATATGTGTGCACACACATATATGTAGGCATACACAAGCATGCATGTATTTGGTCAATCCTGCCTAATTTATGCATATGTATGTATGTATAGGTATATGTTTATGTGTTACAATATAGTTTTTGTTAATGCAAAAAGAGCTGACTTCAAAACCAGGGAGCACTGAATGTGAGCACTCACACATATTATCTGTGTGATAAATAACTTTATATAAATAGCTTTTCAACATCTCAGCTAATTCCCACTAAATTATGGCGTGAATACATTACCAAAAAAAGTTTCCTCATTATAATTTTCCTGTGCTAATGAAAACACAGGTCTGATTTAGATAAATATAGCTAAACTTATGGATGAGTTAGTTCTATAGTTTGTCTATGAAACTTGTTATAATATGGACAACATTTTTCTTCTACTTGGTTTATTAAGTCAAATTACACCATACTTTTAAGCCAATATAGATTTTTGTCCAGGAAACTGCAATGTTCTTTTTCTAGGATCATAGATTTAGAACTGGAAGATACTTTATGGGACATTAAGTCCAAACCTTAGAGGTGAGGAAACTGAGGCTGAAAAAAATTTATGTGCTTTGTTCAGTATCAAATAGCTAGTGAGTATTAGAGATTTGAGTTTAAGTCTCTCTGACTTCAAGCTCAGTGCTCTGGCTATTGAAACACTTGGCTGCCTCTTGGCCTTACTACACCCAACACATTGTTTCTGTAACCAGGGACATCTGTAGGTTATCACTATCTGTAAAGAATTTGGAATCTCTTCTGGTTAACCTCCATAACGGTGGTAATTCCTTTTGTTGAACCCACATCTTCTCATTTTATACCTCATCTGATATAGACAATGAAAGGATCACTGATACTTTTTAAAGCTCATTGAGCAAGGTTAGTATATTTGAAAAATAAAGCAATAAATAATCACATAGCCATATGTATTCATCATGTATGTCTGATGATTTTTCATGAGTTTATTTCATACCACCTTTACTGAAAGTAAAACAGACTATCACAGACCTCCCAAAGGCACTTTATGGATTACTTAATAGAAACTACTTAAGAAACTACTTAATAACTATGGAAAATTGGAGCAAATTAAATGTAATTCTAAATCAGTTTCTACCACAAAAATGATGACTTATCTTGATGTGGTGATGACTTTTGCATCTGGCAGACTCTGCAAGCTGACTGCAAGCTGTGGCAGGTTTGATGAAAACATATACATAATGACAGACTGTATCACCATGGGTGAGCCTGAGGATGGAAAAGGTTTGCCACCAGGGGGCTGACTATTAGGTGGTAATTTTTGGTCCCTGAAAATCCATATATTCTCCTTAATTTTAAATGGTTCATTAGTGAAGCTTCTTCAGAATAACAGTGTTTATTAATAATATGCATGATATTCCAAAAGATCAACTCAAAGAGAATAGAGTATAAGAAACAACTATTTTGTTGTTTGTAGCAGTCCAGAATGGCTAGATCAAAAAATTCATAGAGAGGAATAATATTCATATTAAAATTATTAAGAAATCAGACAGGAACCAAAGTTGAGAAAAGATATAAATGACAACAAAAAACAGGGATTAGTTGGGAAAAGTAGTAGAAGGTGATATGTTAAGACTTTTGCTTTTGTAAAATTACTTTGTTGTATGTCTGCAGGATGGCTAGAAGTGGGAAGAGGTTTGAGATAGCAGTCCAATTAGAAGGCAAAATATAAAGGTCCAGAGAAAATGTGATGAGGTCCTTAAAGTAGCTGATGGATCCAAATACATTATCAAGTGATTTACTAATATATTTCACCGTGAAAAATTTGGATATTTTGGTGGTGTGACCACCTGCCCACAACCATCATCATTTATCTCTCACATTCTCCTCAAAAGAAAAAATAAATGTTTTCCCCTGGATTACAAAGTTTGTTGGAGCAAAGTGATTCAGACCTTTGTCTAAAGTTTAGACAAAGTTTTGATTTAGACTAAACTTTAGCTGCCTTTGCTCATGTTTTGTGTAAGCTTCTCTTGCCTAAATACACCCTGTGGCCTACACCACATGTTCTGACTGATATAAACTGGATCCAGTCTAGGAAATGACAAAAAAATAATTTTCTCCTTAGTTCATTCCCCCACTCAGAATTTCTTCTGAGAATATCTATGCTTATAGTTCCTGACTAAGTCTCCACAGATGTGGGTAAAAAGGTCACTACGTAGTATATAAACACTTATGAAAGGAATCTATATACTGGATAAGACAGTCTTTATTCTATTCCACTAAAAGTGTATATAATACATAAAGGATTCACAGTAATCCATAAACAATAAATACAATTTCTCTTTCTTTCTAGTGAATCTACTTTTACCCTTGAGATACAGACAGGTATCTATTTTTGTGGCACCAGCCTAAAGGTGTGGACTTTGTCTGAAAAGAAAGGCTAAACATGAAATCCTTATTCGATCTGACACACACACCATCTGAATAACTAACAGTAGCAGAGATTGTGGCTTTAGTCCATTGAATGTTTTATAACTTTTGGCAGAGCCCTTCTCCTTGAAAGGTTAGCTACAGAATTGTCAGAAACCACCTCCCATCTTCTCTTATAGAAGGATATAGTCATATAATTCATGAACTTAGGTTGCTTGAAAGATATGCTCAGAGGCTGATGATTCACCCAAAACACCTCTTTTCTTTCTCTAAGAGTCTGGATTATGGAGTCCCATTTTCTATGAGATCTTTCCTTATCTCTCCAAGGATCTAGACTTCAAGAATCATTACCTCCTGGATAATGTATTCCTATCTCCAGAGCCACCATGTAGTTAAAACATTATACCATTACATTTCCAAAACTGGAAATAGAAATTCTCCACTTTAGTAGATTAGATAAAGCACATAAGCTGCTTTCTCCAGCATAACATTGACAGCTCCTGGGAGAAGAAAGCATATCCCTGAGGATGACCATTAAAACCCAAGATTGACTATATTTCCCTTTCAGGGTCCCAGAAATACCCCTGGGAGTGTGTAGTCGTCTCACCTAATGTTACATATGCCATTATGTTCTTCTCACTATTGGCTGCCACTTTTAAGCAAACTATTTCCATTTAACTAATTAATACCAATTAGCTTTTACAAAATAATATTTACATCAAAGGTATAGAAATATTAGAACTGTAAGCACTCCCTCAAATACGTGGGAACACAATCTCCCTCATAGCACCTCAGTCCTTGCATAGAATGGGCTCACACTCAGATTCAGTTTTTATATTGCTTTTGCTTCACTAAGTTAACTTCCATATTCATCATAGTCAATGACTAAATGAAGATGTACCTTGTCTACTGCTGATCTAGGCTCCACTTTGGGTTTCTCATTATTTAGATTCTGGCAAATCCAGCATGGACTCCAACTAGAATTCTAGTTGCCTGATCTCACAACTTTTATGAGTTCATAAGGTCATAACTATCTCTAAATTCTCTAACATTAAGTGTAGCTTAATCCTCTATTATCATATAATCATCTCTAAGAGTAAATCTAGAATAATATATTTTTATCTATATCATATCTCTCTGTCTTTTTTCTCTTCTTCTGTCTCTTGTCTCTCCTTCTGTCTCTGTCTCTCCTTCTGTCTCTGTTTCTCTTTCTATCTCTCCCTTTCTCTGTCTCCATTTCTACCTCTGTTTATCTTTCCCTCTTTCTCTGACTATTCTCTCTGTCTCTGTTTCTCTCCCTGTCTTTCTGTCTCTTTGTCTCTGTCTCTCTCTCTCAATATGTTTGTCAGTCTTTACTTTGGGTTTCTCATTATCTAGATTCTGGCAAATACATCATGGACTCTAACTAGAATTCTAGTGGCCTGCTCTCACAACTTTTATGACTTCACAAGGTCATAACCATCTGTAAGTTCTTTTACTTAAAACAGGAAAGAACAAATGAGAAGAGATACATGTTCAATGCCTATATTCACAGTCTTTATGCTGATCTTAGATTTGTAAAGGTCAAGGTCTCTTCCAACCTAGAAGTTGCAACATATGTTTTTCTTCAAATTCTCCCTTGGAAGAAAAGAACAATAGCAATACCTTTATTTTGGTAAATTAATACTTTTTGAATGCAGCACAGTTTGACTATACATACAAACAAAATTCTGTTGCTTTATCACATTCTGAACCAACCAGAATCAATTATAAAATATCTGTGCAGTTCTAGCTACTGACTAGGATCCTTACATTACACATGATTGTGCCTTTCTTGAAGCGAGCTCTTTGGTATCTTTCTCTTTTCCCTTTCCTCTTCCTTTTATTCTCTTCTCTTCCCTTCCCCCTTTCCCATTTTCTTTTTTTCACTGAATATTTAGCATAAATTGTCTAATTAGAACCAATATAACATTTTCAAATGAGATAGGAGAAGAAAAAGATAACATTGGAAAGATGCTGCAGAAGTACTCTAGCAGAGCATGGAGGTACACTGTTTTGTTATAAAGAATCAAGTTGATTTGGGAAAGTATACCTAGGATGTGAAAGGCTTTGATGTGAGAGTAAAGAGTATAGACTTGGCTTGGTAGGCCATTTAAAGCCATTCCCTGCAAGGAATAAAATTATGAAGTTTATGTTTTAGGGACAGTTTAGAGATGTGGGAAATCGGTTAGGTGGCCAACACAGGAACCTATTTGTCAAAAGATTAAGGTCCACTTAGGGTGATAGATATGTAAATGAATAGAAAGGGAGTGAATCTAAGACAAATTTTAAAGGAAGGATTCAAGACAATTTTAAAGAAAGAATTTCCGAAACTTTTTTTTTCTTTTTCATGATTAGTGTTATTCAGACATTTAAAACTAATATGACCAAAACAAAGTGCCTAACTCTGAGCCCTCCCTATTAGAGTATATCTAGTCCAGTGCTTCCTCACAGACCAATTAATCTAATTTCCAATCTTTTCTTATAATAATTATAATTTTTAAAATAGTATCATTTATTTTTATTGGAGTTGAATGGCATGTTGCCTAGAATGACCTATATCAGGATATGTTCTATAACACATGTTATTCTACTTTAAACTCTAAAGACAAGACACAATTTGTGCAGAGCAGCAATTGCATATGTGTAAATACCTACAAACATTCATGTTTCACATGTTGGCTTTCCCCCTTTCTTCCTGGAACAATCCTTTTTTTTCCCCTTTTGAAAAACCTCAATAATTTTCTGAGGAGAAAGGTCCAGGATTGTGAAATCAATTCTGAGGCCAAAGGCTGAAGCCATTTTCTACAGACCATCTTAAGTGATTCTGTCCCCTGGGTAGAGTTTTTATACAGCTGTTCCTCTGAAGACATTACTATGTATGTTCATTTTCTCATAGTTTTATGAGCTTCATTAAAGAAAGTGGCACCTCTTTGTCTTTATACTAGCTCTGAGTTCCTTGAGATGATGGAAGTTTTTGTTCATTTATTTTGAATCTCAAAAATTCCTGATCACTATTCAGTAAGCTTTTGTCAAATTTTTTTTCATCACTTACACTGACATAAAAAGTTTCCATTTGGCACATGCATCACATTTAGGATTTGAACCTCAAAATAAATCATGATTTTGCAAGATTTGAGGATAGAAGTATGTGGCCTGCCATTGTACTACAAATCCTTATACTAGGACCATTTTAACACCGGATATAAATTAGTTACTAAATTTCATTTTTAATTGAAAATAATTATTGAAACTTGTGATGAACTGTAAGTTCCCTGTAAAGAGACTTTAGCTTCTTGCAAAATAAAAGAGCAAGAAATAATTTATGTGCATATACCCAGAAATTTTCACTATTTGGGTTTTGGGTTAGTTGATTTTTTTCCTTCTGGTCTTTTATCCCAGTACATTTCCCCCAAGAATGTTTTATGTATAAGGAATATTTTTTTGTATTTGATTTTTTTAATCTTTTAAATTTATTTATTTAAATAACAGCTTTTTATTTTCAAAATATATGCAAAGAGTTTTCAACATTTTTGCCCTTGCAAAACCTTTAGTTCTAAATTTTTCTCCATTCCTCCCCCTTTCCCCTAGACAGCAAGTAATCCAATATATGTTAAACATATGCAATTCTTCTATACATATTTCCTCATTTATCATGCTGCCATGTGTAAGGAGTATTAACATTTCAAGTTTGTTTAGTATCCCCTTCATGCCATAGTCAGTGACGCTTTTACTATGCTTTATGAACAAAAAGCAAATAGAAAATGACTTGGAATTATATAACAAAAGCACCTCAAACCAATTTGTTCACACTTTCTTGAAATTTTAAAAAGCAAAATAAATTAAATCTTCTGAAATGGAATACAAGAAGAGATACTAATGTACTCTTGTAGGTGGTAGTCTGATAATATCTTAAATAAGTGATTTCAACAGGTTGGACTGTCTTTGAATATTTCATAAATCTTAAAATGGGTTACTCTATACTCGGACACAGAGTTCATGTAGTCATTTATAACAAAGTTTTACAAAATGTTTTCATCACAACTAGGAAGTGAAGTAATCAATACACATATTACCTTCAATTTTACAGAAACTTAGGGTTTGGGACATTAAGTGATTTGTCAATGAATACACAACTGTCTATCTCCTGACTCCAAGTCAAGCAATTTTTTTATAGTGTCTACCACCTACTGTGTTTAGCACTGAAATGATAGAGAAGGGAGTTAGGGACCCTCAAACAACAAAAAAAAGTAAGACATGGCAATAATTCCCCTTCAGGGAAGGGCAGACTTACAGGAACAAATAGTAGAAAATAAAACTAGATGTGATCTGATGGACTATTAGATTTTGTTATGCTCTTTAAATATCATAAGTCAGAGGGAAGGGAGATGAATGAGGAAGAGTCTTCATGAGGGATATTGAACTTGAGCTAAATCTTTAGGGATAAATTATTTTTGGATAACATTAAAGGAAAAAGAGAACTCACCTCTTGAACATGATGTTAACATGGAGGGCAAAGGGAGGAAAAAAGCATGAGCAGGTAATGTCTTCTTGTTGTTATTCAGGTGTGTCCAATGCTTTATCACCCATGGGCCATGATATACAAAGGTAGCCATGGGGTTTTCTTGGAATGCTTTGCCTTTTTCTTCATCAGTGGATTGAGGCAAATATTAAATTAAGTGACTTTCTCAGGGGTCACACAGCTAGTAAATTCTGAGACCGGACTGAATTCAGGCATTACTGATTCTAGACCCAGCATTCTCTCTATTGGGCCACCTAACAGCCTATTGGGCATTAATTGGGCTTCTTTGTTTCTCTGAAAATGCTTGGTCTTTTTCTCCCACTTTATTCTTCTGTAAAAAGGGTTTAAAACTACATGCATTAACCTCACAGAGTTACCCTGAAGAAAATTTTGTAAGACATCAAGTGATGCAAAAGCTGTGTATCTAAGCTATAAGACAAATGAATACACGCCATTAAAAGCAGGGGACATCTAGAAACCAATTTCAATTTGAACAAATGTTGCAACCACAAATGAACCAGCCTAAAGAATATCTCAGGATAAAAGTGGAAATCAAGGATTCCATCTGTGATAGTAAGGAAATTAAAAAATTTGAGTTTTGTGAAGGTTAAAAACATGAAAGGATATATTTATTTTTGAAAATAATTTTAATTGATCCTTTTTTCAGTTTGGGAAAATCTATGCACACTTCTGTGTCTGCAAACCATGTACCTCTTCAGTGGAATGGTAGAAGATGTCTTTTGGTATCTCTTCCTTGAGACCAGGTTTGTTCTTTGTAGTTTTACAACATGAAAGAATAACTTCTAATAAAGGTAGCAGACAAAAGTCTTAGGTTGTCAAATCCATTTAATGAAATTATAGACAAAAAGGCTTAGATTATCTGCTTTTTACAAGTTATAACTGAATTAGGCTTTAGGGCATTGATTTTTATTAAAAAATATTTGCTAAAGAGACTATTTCATAAGAGAACTTTGGTTAGGGAAATTGGATTCAAACAATCACAATTTGCTCGTAAAACTTTCACACGATAAAGACATTTATGCCAATATAAACATCACTTATAATGGCAATGGTTTGTGTTTAAAAATTAATATCTCATGAGGTCTGGAGGGAAAATTGAAAAACAGTTTGGGAGAGAGAGTCATAATTTCAATAGATAAAAGCTATTTATATTTAGACCATCTTATAAAGAGATTCCAATGTCTCTCTACCCTATTTGTTTACATCTCAAAAGAAAGGAAGGAAACAAGCATTTCAGTTCCCATTATGGGACAGATACCATGGTAAGCACTTTATAAATATCACCTCATTTGAGTTTCACACCAACCCTGGGAGGAGGCACTATTATTATCTTTATTTTTTCTCCTCTAGGAATTTGGATGCTATACCACTTGGTGCATATATGTTTAGTATTGATACCAATACATTATCTATGGTACCCTTTAGTAAAATATAATTTCCTTCCTTATCTCTTTTAATTAGATCTATCTTTGCTTTTACTTGATCTGAAATAAGGATTGCTACCCTTGCTTTTTTTTTGTTCACCTGAAGCATAAAAGATTCTACTCCAGCCCTTTACTTTCACTCTGTATGTATCTCTGTGTTTTAGATGTATTTCTTATAAACAACATATTGTAGGATTCTGGCTTTTAATCCAGTCTGCTATCCGCTTCTGTTTTATGGGAGAGTTCATCCCATTCACATTCACAGTTAAAATAACTAATTCTGTATTTCCTGCCATCTTATTTACCCAAAGTTATGTTTTTCTCTTTCCTTTCCCCTTTCTCCCTTCCCCCCTCCCCAGTATTTTGTTTTTGATGACCACCTCTCTCTAACAGTCCTGCCCCCTTCAGAATCCTTCCCTCTTTTTTATACCTTTCCCCTAATTCTTCTATTTCCCCTTCTGTTAGTCTATTCCTTTCTTTTCCTCCTTTCCCTCCTACTTCCCCATAAGGAGGGACAAGTTTTTCTGTGAAACCAAATGTCTCTGATATACTCTTATAGAGCCCAATCTGATGAGAGTAAGATTCACATGATGCTCATCATCCTCCCTTCTTTCCTTCAATTATATTATATTTTCTTTGTCTCTTCATGAGATTTTACCTTATTTTTACTTCATTTTAAAAACTTTATTTTACCTCCTTTAACCTCTTTTCCCAGTATGATAGCCCTTCTACCTCTAATTTCTTTTCCATTTTATCAAAGTAAAATAAAATTATACCACCATTCTTTGAGTATACTCATAGTAGAAATATAGTTCTCAAGAGTTCTTTTCTTTTTACCTTTTTATGCTTCTCTTGAGTTCTGTGTTTGGAGGTCAAATTTTTTGTTCAGATCTGGTCTTTTCATTAGAAATAGGTGAAATTCTCCTATATCATTGAATGACCATCTTCTTCCCTGGAAGATAATGCTCATTCTAGCTGGATAGGTTATTCTTGGCTGTAATCCAAGTTCCTTTGCCTTTCAGAATATCTGATTCCAGGCCCTTCCATCCTTTAATGTGGAGGCTGACAGATCTTGTGTGATTCTAATAACAGGTCCTCAGTATTTCAACTGTTTCTTTCTACCTGCTTGCAATATCTTTTCCTTGGTGCAATAGTCCTGAAATTTTGCCATGATATTCCTTAGGGTTTTAATTTTGGGGTCTCTTTCAGTAGGTTATCAGTGAATTCTTTCGATGGTGATTTTGTCTTCTGATTCTAAAACATTAGGGCAGTTTTCTTTCATGATTTCCTGGAAGATAGCATCTAGGTTCTTTTTTCCCTCATGGCTTTCAGGGAGTCCAATAATCTTTAGATTGTCTCTCCTAGATCTGTTTTCCAAGTCACTTGTTTTTCCTAGGGGATATTTCATATTTTCTTCTATTTTTTCATTTTTTTGTTTTTGTTTGACTGATTTTTGAAGTCTTATTGAGTCATTCACTTCTATTTGTTCAATTCTAATTTTTAAAGTATTATTTTCTTCAGTTACTTTTTTTAGCTCCTTTTGTAACTGGCCAATTGAATTTTTTTGTTCATTGAATTCTTTTTCCATTTTACCGATTTTGTTTTTCAGTGAATTGTTGTCTTTTTCCAATTCACCAATTTTGTTTTCCAGTGAATTGTTGTCTTTTTCCATTTCACCAATTTTGTTTTTCAGTGAATTGGTGTTTTTTTCATATCTTTTTTTGTAGGGCATTATATCCTTCTTTCACTGATCTAATTTATTTCCCCATTTTTCTTCTAACTCTTTTGAGATTCTTTATGCAATCTTCCAGGTAAACCTTGTGAAATGGGGACCAGCTGATGTCTGCTTTTGTGGCTTCCTCTGAAGTTGCTTTCCCTTTAGGAATCTCAGGATATGAGGTCTGCCCTTCTTTCTCTCCATAAAAGCTGTCTATGGTGAGAGCTCTTTTCTGTTTCTTACTCATTTTTTAGAGCTTGAGGACTGTTTAAAGCAGAGGAGAGGCAGCTGCTTCAATTTGCCCTGGGGCAGTTCGGGTAAGTGCAGGGCTGGTAGGACTAGGTCTGTGTTCTCAGTTATTCTCAATCCACCTTTTACCAAAGGCAGATCTGCCGAAGCACCTGCCCACAAGCAGAGCAAAGTGGCCCAAGCATCTCTCAGGGACTTCCCAAGTGCTTAGAATCCATCACCCAGCCCCGGTCTCTGCCCTGACTGCACGCTGCCGCCTGAGCGCGGCAAACCGCCCCGATCCCCTGCCTGTCTGAAACAGACCTGTTCCGGAGTTCTTCCAAGGTAATTTTTGCTGGAAATGTGTTGTACTCCAAGTATTTGGGGGAGCTTTCACTCCAGAACCAGTTCAGAGGCTTAATCTACTGTTGGTTTGAGGGAAAATCAAAGGAGATCACAGAGAGTCGTGTCTGCATTCCACCATCTTGGCTCTGCCTCTCCCAGTTTCTATTATCTTTATTTTTACACTTTTACATGATTACATTTCTTTCCTTGGATCACACAGAAAATGTCTGAGGCCAAATTTAAACTCAAAACTTCCTGATTCTAGGCCCCAACACTTTATCTAATATACCACCCAGCTGTCTATAGAGCACTGGACTTGGAGTCAGAAGACCTCCATTAAGATATTTTCTAGGCAAGACATTGAGCCTCTCTTAGCCTTGATTGTTATCTTTCTAAAATGGGAATAATCAATAGTACCTATCTCAAAAGGTTATTGTGAGGATGTAAAGATCTCTCTCTCTCTTTCTCTCTCTCTCTATATATATGCATAAAACTTTCTAAAATTTAAATTACTAAATAAATATTAGTTCTTATTATTGCATTATTATTATGAGGTATTCACACCCTTTTCACTTCTCTCTATATACCATCTCCCTTGATGATCCTGCAGCTCATATTGATTTGATATTCATATCTATGAAAAACTACTTCCACCTTTTATCTCTTTCCTGGACTCTATCCAGGCATAATCTCTTCCCTATTCCTGCTGGAATCTCCCTTTTAAACTCACTTTATTCAAAACAATATATGCTTTCCACAAAAACCTATCTTCAATCCTAGATTCCTAACCTTGGAGTCTTCCCTGGCTCATGTTCTTTTACATCCCTCCCCATCTAATCAATTGCCAAGTCGAGTTGATTCTATCACCATGGCATCTCTCCAGTTCTTCTTGTTTCTATTTGGGCCTAATTTGTTTGTCATTACTTTTTGCCTGAACTATTACAGTAGTTTTTTTGTTGTTGTTGTTGTTGTTGTTGTTTTAATTTCCCTGCTTTTAATTTTCAATCCATCTGCCACATAGCAATCAAACAATCTTCCTCAACACAGGTTTGACCATGTCACTCCATTGCTCAAAAAATATTCAGTGATTCTCTGCTGTTTCAAGGCAAAAACACAAATTCCGTAGCTTGCCATTTAAAGTTCTTTATAGCCTGTCGAATATCTAATAATATCCCTTTAGTCTTATATTTCTAATATTATTTCATTTAATTTGAGTTGAGAAAAATACAATTATCTCTATTAAATTTCATCTCTGGATTAATCACACTATCCTAGCAAATCAGAATCTTTCTGAATTACAATTGCCATCCAGTTTGTTACCTATTCCTCTTAGCTTTGTTCCATCTGTAAACTTGCTGTATATGTCATCTGTGCCTTTATTCAAGTAGCTGATAAAAATATTAAAATAGTACGGAGTTGAGCAGAGATCCCTCTAACTGAAGAACTCCTAAGTTGTTGTCAAATCCAACCATTCAGGGGGTCAAAAACCATCTAATTATAGTATCAGTTAATCCATATTTTTCTAAAACAATAGCATGAGATACAATTTATCAATATTTCAGCTTAGCTTAAAGTATCTATACACTACCCTAATTTAAGTCTAAGAATCATTTACATATGAACTGATGCTAGTCTATCATATCTTGTTCTCAATCAAGAACTGCTGAAACTGTAATCACCACATCCTTTTCTGCATGTTTCCTTAACCATCTTTTAAATTTATTGTAATTTTGACAGGAATCAAAGTCAAATTCATAGATGGGTAATTTGCAAAGTCCATTCCCTGTTTCCTCTTTTTCAGTTCACTGGATACCCCTTCTATTCTCTAAGAATTTTTGAAAGAGATTTGGTAAAAGAGAGAAAGAAATATTCCCAAAAGTACTAATATATTTACAGCACCGCTTTTTCAGAATAACACCAAAAAAAGAAATTAAGTGTATTTTTGTAGTTTGGAAATGTCTATGCAAATTGTGGTCCATGAATGTGATGGAATATTACTCTGAGATGAGCTAAAATGAATATTTAGATGCTGAATTAGTATTTGCTGAGTGAATGAAAGAATTTTAGCACTTTTCTTAATTATATCTAGATCATTCAAAACTGTGGTTTGAGCCCCCATCAATGTATCTCTATGCTAACTATAACAAAAACACATACATTCAAACAAAATATATTTAATTAAAATAGAATGTAAACATAAATAATTAGGTACTCAATCAAGTTGTGAATATTTCTTAAATCCATATGCAAATAAGTGAAACACAGATCTACAAGGACATATATAGACCAAACTCATAGCATTAGAGTTGAGATTTAGAGTTTGAAGCTTCTCACTTAATCAGTTGAAGATGAAATTGGCATAGCAATCTAGAAGGTACAAAATCATGAGGGTTATGTGAATAATTAACCTTCTTACCATAGCTCTCACAGTCCTTATTCAGGTAGGATACCATAATTCTTCATACCATAGCCAAGTTTGTGCTGTTTTATTTCTTCTCAAAAAAACTAAAAACAAACAAACAAAAAACCCAACAACACTTTTTTCTCCTGCTCTTATGTTTGCTGCTACTCATGTCTTCAATGCCTATGTATCTACTACCTGTGTCAGACCCTGAAAAGGAACTTTACCTCTCTAATCCTCATTTATAAAATTAGGGAATTGTAGTAAATTGCCTTTAACAATATATAAATGCCTACACTATTTGCAAATTCCAATTCTCTCTGTCTCTCCCCACAGCAATCTTAGTAGCAATCTATCACTGTTGACCTGATATTAAGGTCTTAGCTTCTAAAATTCCATTGGGCAGTTGTGAAAGTGTTAATTATAGAGAACCATGTGGAACTGCAGTTAACCCTATATTCCTGTGACTATTTATGACACTCAGGGATAAATAGTCAGTTAGAAGAAAAGTTAAAAATAGAAGAAGCAGATTTTGTAAATCTGCTTCTGATTTTTCTGAAATGCAACACTTCCTTTGGCTGCTGGAAAGATAATCTCACTCCCCTCTGCTTCCATGATAGGAGAATGGTTCATGCAGTTGGCAGATTCTCCAAAAGATTGTTGTATCAACACTTAAAAAATCATACAACAGATAAAAGGGCAAGAAACAACATGTAGATATGGTTCCAATTAAGATAACCCCTGTGAAGCATGGACTCCAATGTGCAATATGTTTTCCCCCCTGGCATGGATGATATCGTGGTCAGCCAAATAAGGAAGAGATAGAACAATAAGCTTGAAGCACAATGTGCTACTTGCCTTTGGGCTCTGAGTGATTCATTCTCTAGCTCCGGTTCCCCATTCCTAAGGGGCACATTCCTTTAAAGGTAAAGGGTGCAAGGCTGACATGTACTGACCCATCTTAAAGGAAATGATGATAAGGCACATTTGTATGTAGCAAATTTTAACTTCTTACAAAGTCTTATATTTGAACTCTTTTTTCAAATGATATTTTCAACCTCAGCTTCTTCTTGGCCCAGGTTTTGATAGCCACTCAGTCAGTTGTTTCATTCTTACTCTGGCATTCTAGAAACTCTGGCTATATTTCTAGCTTGATTATGACTTCAATACTTCCTAATTTTGATCTCAGCTTAGTCCCAAAGCCCATAACAGCTCTATTCTCCTCCTCCTCCTCCTCCTCCTCCTCCTCCTCCTCCTCCTCCTTCTTCTTCTTCTCCTTCTTCTCCTCCTCCTCCTCCTCCTCCTCCTCCTCCTCCTCCTCCTCCTCCTTCTCCTCCTCCTTCTTCTTCTTCTTCTTCTTCTTCTTCTTCTTCTTCTTCTTCTTCTTCTTCTTTTTTTGCTTTTTGCTGAGGCAATTGAGGTTAAGTGACTTGCCCAGGGTCACACAGCTAGGGAATGTTAAGTGTCTGAGACCATATTTGAACTCAGGTCTTCCTGACTTCAGGGCTGGTGCTCTATCCACTGTGCCACCTAGCTGCCCCAACAGCTCTACTCTTAGTTCTGGCATTACAGCTCACAATCACCTCAATTTTCTTGAAATAAATTAAAGTCTCCCCCAATCTACAATCAGACTGGTTTTCTGTTGTTATTACCTTTAAATGTGATATTCTTTAACTTTTTCTATGTTATAGCTGTTTTCCCTATATGAAAGGAAAATACACATGGAATTCATAAGGGTCTTAATTTTGAAACATCATACAAAGAAACAATGAGTTCCCTGGCTACTTAAGTCAATGTACAATACCAGTGTGCAGGTTAAATGCTATCTACAGACTACTTCCCAATGGCTGGTTATTTTGAAGGGGGGAGATCTACTTTTCCTTCATGTCTTGCAGGAGTCTACATTTTAAATTCTTTAGCTGGAAACTTTTGACTTTGATCAGGTTAACAGGATGGGTTCAGTTCTTGGTCCTGGTTCTCTTTATAAGAAGTCTTTGTTGCTACTTTCTATGATAAGAAGATAGTATATACAAATGAAAAATTTTCCAAAATATTGCATAAGATGCTGATATTAAAATTGGCAAGATTTGGGTTTGATTATACCTCAAAAACTTAACGGTGTGATACTGGGCATATCACATCTTTGAACCTCTGTTTTCTCACTGTAAAATTGGGATAATAACAGCACCTATTTCAAAAGAGATAATATATATAAAGCACTTTGTAAACCACAAATACCCCTCTCTATGTGTGTTATATTATATTAAATTACATATATATCATTCAGTATATATTAAAGATTTATTCATGTATTATAGTTTAGTTTTATGTTTCAGTAGTTCCCCCTCCCTTATGTAAGGAGGGACTACCCCCATCATATTTCCTAGAATTTTCTTATTGTTAACAGACCAATACTACTACAAAGTCCAGGGCCATGATCCAAAAGTCTTTCAAGTTGTCTATATATTATGTTCTTCAAATAGATTAAAAAACAGCATTTTGCATTTCTGAAAATAAAGATCTCCTGTTTAATAAGTAGCAAAACCAGGAGTAGGATCCAGAACTCCTAACTTGTAGATGATTGTAGTTAGCTCTAATCCTACCTCAGTCACTTATTAGCTATATAACCATGGGCAAATCACTTAACTGTTGTCTCCCTCAGTTTCCTCATCTATAAAATGCAAAAAATAAATATACCATCCTTCAGAATTGTGAGGATAAAAAGAGATATTTGTAAAGTGTTTTGAAAACCTTGAAATAGTATATTATGATCATACCTTGTATTTTATAGTCACCCACCTCATTAGATCATTGTCAGGATCACATGAAACTTCATTGTAGCACCAATATGGGAGACCTTGGGGAAGACATTCTCTCCTAGAGCAAAGGTGTTGTACCCCAAAAATGTAACTACATTAGAGAAACTACTTTCTGTGGAAAATAGAAAAGGCTTTCTCCAACCACCATTGGTCTTGTCTCTTAAAAGAGCACTGAAAAAGATAAATGGATCCTATGTCTCACAAAGCATGTGAGGAAGGACAATTTGGACCCAAACCCCCAACCTCAAGGAAGTACTGGTGAATAACAAGCCAGGAAGACTGGGGACTCATAGAGTTATTGCTCAAAAACCAGAAGGAACTTAGAGAAACTACCTAGTTAGTCCAATCCCTTCATTTTATAAGGAGCAAACAGGCACCATGGAGTTAATGATTACTCAAAATTACATAGATAGGAGATGATAGAAGGCAACATCTGATCCCTAGATCCTCTCACTCCAAATTCAGGGTTCCTATCTAGATGGTGGATAAAGACAGCAAAGTTAACATTTGATACAAAAGGTATTTTTTTTCTTTTTTTACTTTTTAAAAAAATTTGCTTTTTAAATAAGTCTATTCATTTTATATTCATTGCCTAGCCTAGAAAAAAAAAACTATTTTTTAAATCAATTATGAGGCATTATTATTAGACAGACCATTGTAGTCAGGAAGAACTGGGTACAAATTTTACCTCAGATACTTATTGTGGGAACCTAGATGAGTCACATAAACACTCTGGGCCTGTTTCCTTATCTATAAAAGGAGAATGTTGGGTCCTGTGACTACTAATGTCCCTCTAAATACATGATGCTTCAAGTGAAAAAGACTAAAAGCTGACATGTGATGTGAGTGAAGAATAAAAAGAGAACATGTGGTTTTGGTGCAACAAAGTGTCGCACCAAAGTCAGTGGGGAAGTTGGAGAAGGTTGCAACTTTGGGTGATCAGATCTTTCAAGGCCAATGGCTTTAAGCATGACATTGATGAAAAACTTCTCAGACCTTTGCCTGAGACATATTCTCTCTCCTTTCTCTTTCCTCCTCCTTTTTTTACCCCCTTTATTTTCTTCCTCTTTCCCCTCTTTTCTCTTTCTCTCCTATGTCTTTGTTTCTATCTCTCTGTCTCTGTACTTCTATCTCTTTGTTTTTGTCTCTTTCTCTCTGTCTCTATCTCTATCTCTGTGTGTATCTCTATTTGTCTATGCCGCTATATGTCTCTATTTCTATGTGTCTGTCTCTGTCTCTCTGTTTCCCTGTTTCTTTCACCCTATTTGTCTTTGTCTCTCTCTGTTCTATCTCTATCTCTGGTTGTCAGTCTCTCTCTCTCTCTCTCTCTCTCTCTCTCTCTCTCTCTCTCTCTCTTTCTGTGTGTGTGTGTGTGTGTGTCTCTCTGTATTTGTCTGTCTCTCCCTGTCTCTTATTTTTGATCTCACTCTTTCCTTTTTCCTTCAAGCAGGTATTTGAAATCTTTGTTGAGCCTTCAGAGGAGGGAAAAATCCAATTTCTTCACTTTTATAAGCATACTTAATATATGCAAGGATGCATTGGAAGTGAAATTTTCCATGCCAAAATCTTATTTAGTAGATTCCCATATTTGTTTTGAGCACATGCTAAGCTGTATGTGTTTGCTCAGGTGTCTGAGAAGGGAGATCCTGAATGTCAGGTTCCTGGATGCCTTTAACCTTTCTATTTCCTTTCTGAGTAAAGGTCAGAGCTCTGAGACCCAAGACCCGAGATTGAACTTTCTCTGTCTCAGACATGAAATCTTCTAGGCTGACAATTAAATTCCTGCAGAAGAAGTATGCATTCCCACATTACTGAACTACCACCATTTTGATTCATTAGACAACATGATCCCAGAATCTAGACTTTAGTCATTTCTGTGCTATACAAAATAGCCATTTGTTTTCAAAAATCTACTTGAGTATGATAGAGTATGGGTATAATCTATCACAACACACTCACCTTCAAAATACCCCTGATTTTATAAAGCTACTTCTGCTGCAAAATTGGCTGGAAGGAGGAAAGCTTTGTTAATGATTTGGAGAAAGAACTCCAGTATTCTTAGCAAAATCTGTGCTATCTTTAAACATAGACTGGACTTAAAGGTTGAGGATCATATCTGCTTTCTGTACCCACAGGATAATCTCATGTCAGTGTCAGGTATGGGTGGGTGGGTAGTTGTATCCTAGAAGGGGAGACTAGGGTACATAAAGCAATATGACATAAAAGCAAGAAGTCCTAGTGCCCGAGGAGATAATATAGTTCCAGAGAATGGTCAGGATCATACTCTATGAATTCAGGCCAACCAGAAAATCATGTGTTGTCTTCCCTTTCCAGGGAAACTTTAGCAAACTCTCATGTATCCTGTATATGTCTGGAAATTTAGATGTCTCCTCCTTTAGAATATAACCTTGAGGACAGGCACTTTTTTAAAATACTCCTTGGGAATCTCGGTCACAATGCATAAAGTAATAGGCCTAGAGTTAAGAAAATCTTAGCTCAAATTTAGCCTCAGATATTTACTAACTTTGTGATCTCAGTCTCAGTTTTTGCATCTTAAAATGGGGATAGCTTGTACCTCATGGGGTAATTGTATGAATCAAATGATCCTTTGTGCATAGGGTGCTAGGTCTAGAGTCAAGAAGGTCTGAGTTTCAAGTTTGATTTTAGACACTTTCTAGCTGTGTGGCCACAAGCAAGTCATTTAACTTATTTCTTCCTCACTTCCCTCAAATGTAAAATAGGGTTCATAATAAAATCTACTTCACAAGGGTGTGAGGGTCAAATGAGCTATTTCTAAAGTAGCTAGCATAGTGCCTGGCACATATTAGGGGCTTCATAAAATTTTATTCCTGCCTTTTCTTGAATTTGCACATTATTTGCACAATACTTAACATATATAATAAGTTCATAATAAATGCTTGTTAACTGACCGAATGAATAATTAAATAAGTAAGCCCTGGTAGTTGTCTAGAGTTGCAATTCACAGTAAAAGGATCCAGAGAAAAATAGAATCTAAAGATCCAAGCAAAAGTTGACTTCCAAAGTTCAAGGGATTAAGTAACAAATGGAGTCTAGATGGCATAGTGGATAGGATTAATGGGCTTGGAGTCAGTAAACCAGTAAAACTCAGCTTTCTGAATTCATATCTGATCTCAGACATTTATTATATGTGTGACCAGGCAAATCACCCTATTTACCTCAGTTTCCTCATCTGTAAAATAAGTTGGAGAAAGAAATGATAAACTACTCCAGTATCTTTACCAAGAAAACCCCAAATGGGGTCATAAAGAGTCAGACATGACTAAAAATGACTTGACAACAACAACAAATAGAGAGATTATCCCTGTCATCACTAAAAACTGATAATATGAGACAACAGTGAAACTAGAACATGATTAGACATAACCCTTTACTCTCTTTCTTGGTTTTACGGGAATGTAGATAAAGGGCTGTCAGGCATTTTCTCTTTGTCAGACTAAGACAGAAATATGTAGGTGGTGAATTCTGTGTAGACAGAGATTTAGTTTCTTTTTGGAAATCTAAGCAGCTAGCATAGAAATGGCATCTACTCCCATACAAACTACCATAATTTCTCTTTAAAGGCTGATAAAATCATTCTCAAGACTTATTGGACCCTGAAGACTAAAGCTGAAACCCTTGACGTAGTTTCCTTGTAGCCTAAGTACAAATTCAAACCCACAAATAATAGGAGACACCTGAGGTCAATGGATACATATTTAGGACCACATGTCATTATAGAAAATGAAGAGTGGGAAAGCTGTTCACCCCCCTCACTCAAATCAATACCATATCCTTGCTGAATATTCCTTCCGTATTATTAAGTAACTCTGCCCCTCCCCCACTTGTTAATTGTTACTTGATCTATGAAAGCTCCTGAATTTAAATACTTTCTCTTCTTTTAACATTCAACTCAACTATTACTTTCTAAGTAAAACTTTTCCTGATTCTTTCCATTACTTCACTCTCAAACTTTCATGTGCTTCAACACCTCTGATTTATTACCTTCAGAGAGCCTGAATATATTTAAATATATTTTTATTGTGTCTCCTACATGAAAATTATGTTTCTTGTTTATGGCTGGGGAGAGATTGCTTCATTTATTGTATTTATAGATGCTTAACAAATGCTTGTTAATCTATTGATTGATATTTCAACTCTAAAACTTAAGGAGAATTAGCATAGATACAGGAAGGAGATGTGATTCCCTTCTTCAGGGAGATCATTTGTCTATGATTTGATAAAGAAACCCTGAAAAGTTGCCTCAGACATCATGACTTGACCAGGATCACACAACTCTTTAGTGTCAGAGGTGGGACTCATGCCCAGGTCTTCCAAACTCCAGTCCCAATATTCTATCAAAAATGCCATGCAATTATCTCTATCTGGAGTTTATAAATGGAATTGCTTGCTTAAATATTCTTTTTCAAGGAGCAGGATCATTTAACCGCAAGCCATAAGAAAACATAACACTCTTTACTGACTGGGAAATTCCCAGGGGAATTTCCAAATATCATCTAAAATAGAGGACAAAGCTTGAGAGGTGGGTAAATGGAACATTTCCAACATGGCTTGGAAGCACACATCTCAATAAATCAAGTGCATACCAGCAATACCCCCCCCCCAATAATAAAGCTTGTCCCTTCCTGCTCCTTTCTCCCTGTAAGAGTAGAAGGAAGATGGGAAAGTGAAAAAAAATTCTATTGATAGAAATGACCTGTGCAGGTTACCACAGATGTTCCTTAATTTTGATGCCTGCTTGTAAAAGTATAACTCTTTCCCACTGAAGGACTTTATTTGGCTCTATTTAAACAGTTCTAATGTGTAACTTCCACCTTTCAAGTAGGTTTCCAAAAGAGGGGGGGGAAGAGGGCAGCAGATATCTCAAAAAAAAGTTGTACATGTCCTATTTTTGATCTTCCCCTTTTTGGGGTCCTATAAATTCCAAATATATCTGACCAAATCCTCTGTTCAGTTCATGTTTAAGCCCATGTGGAACTTGATGGAAATTCAATCCATATGTTTCTGATTCATTTACACTTAGCTCATCAAAATATTGTTTTGCAAGAGCTATTTGATGTCCAAGAAGCTTTGAAAAGCTTTCCCCCCCTTAGAAACAGGAAGTGGGGCCTTGCCAAGAGTAAACAAATACAACCCCCCAAATGTTCATATTTTAATTGGAAGCCCAGGAGGTAAAGTCTCCAAATCTGGCATATATATATATAT
>JAJPUD010015530.1:12270-32179 GCA_023553655.1 Myrmecobius fasciatus | reverse complement strand
AATTGTCTTTCTCTGTTTTTGTTTTACCTGGTTTAGGTATCAGTACCATGTCTGTATCATAAAAGGAGTTTGGTAGGAGTCCTTCATTCCCTATTTTTTCAAATAGTTTATATAATATTGGAGTTAATTATTCTTTAAATGTTTGGTAGAATTCACATGTAAATCCATCTGGTCCTGGGGATTTTTTCTTAGGGAGTTGATTAATGACTTGTTCTACTTCTTTTTCTAAAATGGGACTATTTAAGTAATTTATTTCCTATTCTGTTAATCTGGGCAATCTATATTTTTGTAGATATTCCTCCATTTCACTTAGGCTATCAAATTTATTGGCTTAAAGTTGGGCAAAGTATCTCCTGATTATTGCTCTAATTTCCTCTTCATTGGTGGAAAGTTCTCCCTTTTCATTTTTGAGAACAAAGAGTGTTTTCAAAAATTTTTCCAGTTCATAGTTATAAATTTGGAGAATATACTTTGCCATTCTTTTAAAGACAGGAATCCTTTTAAAGGAATCTTAGCAGTTTAGATGAATTGAATAATTTTTGCATTATGAACTACTTTGACCATTGAATGAAGATTGTAGACACTTTCTCAAGGGAAGATTTTTAAATGTATAAAATAAAATCTATAAAATTACAAAGTAAACCAAATATATTGAAACAAAGCTCTAACTTTTTTCCCCATCCAAGTTCATAGAACCTTTGAAATTTATCCAAAATAATCAGATTAAGAACTCAAGATCTAAATTATTACTTGATACTCATTCCACTTAGGATAAATTGGCATATGATGCATATATCTGTATCAATTCACTTCCTTTGTCATTATAAATCAGTTTTTGAGTTTATTATATTTATAGCCCGCATATGATGTGTGTTGACTTTTAATTCTCACTTCCACTTATGAGTTGAGTTTAGAGAGTTAGAACGTCTATATTACATAATCAGAGTTCTGTAGGGCTATGGATGACTCAAAGTTAATTTCTTTTCTTTTCCCATCAAGTGTTTTTTACCAAAAGACTTAGCTAGAATTCTACACTCACCCAAGTTTCTAGAATTACCTTATCCTTCCTCAAATTACTTGATTATTTATAGATGATCCCTGAGGTATGGTCAAGTTTGTTTCACTTTTACAAGCATTGATTCTTAGGTAATATTATTATATTTTAAACTTTTTCTTCCTTATTTTAAGGCCATTGGGAGGATGAATGAATTGAAGCACTTTCCTAGCTATTTAAGGTATTAGGACTAAAATAGGCTGAAGTGATTTTAATCCCACACATATCCTGATATATCTTGGTAAAAGGTTTATTTTTTACAATAAGTGTTATCTGACGTATTCCAAGTAGCAAATTATATTTAAATTTTGCTTTTCCCATTTCTGCTCATTTAGCTCTCATTAAGAGGACTGAAAGGAACAATTTTGCTACTAGATTATAACAATGGAGAGTTTAGGAACATAAATACATACAGGCTTAAACAAATTTACACTTGTTCTTTCAGTGATCCAGAGAGAAGACACCAGAATTAAGGAGGACTCAGAAAGGATTCTAACAAAAGGTGAGATTTTGACTGCCACACTGAGTTACAAACTAGAGAAAAAGAATTTAGTACAAAGCAATTTGGTGTTGTGAACACAGTACTAAACCTAGTATTAGGATATCTGTATTCAAGTGGCATTTTGCTACTATTAACTACTTGACTTTGGGAAAGTCACTTAACTTCTCTTCAACTAAATTTTCTCCTTTGTAAAATGTTGATGATAATGTTTATACTATCTTCTTCACAGGGTTGTGAACATCAAATGGAATACTATGTCAAGAGATTGATAATTATAAAATGCTATATGCTTTTTGGCTATCATTGTTAGTAATTTATTGAAATTTAGTGGGTCTAAATTCTTTATTGTGGCAAGAATTCTGAGAAATATGACATTATAACAAATAAACGTGAAGCAGATCCCAAATTAAGACATGTCACCTCCATTAGAAATCTTTCTTTTCTTTCTCTTTAAAAAAAATTATGGACTAAAACAAATGTTTCCACAGTGCAGTTCAATTATAAAAAGGTTGTCTATGAAATCCAAATATTTCAAATACTCTTTTCAAAAAAAACAGAATTATCAGGTAATTTTCACTTTACTTCCTTTTGCTTTGCTTCTCTCTTTTGCACCCTAGAGATGACTACTATTACACCCCCACACACCCATACCCACCCCCACACACAAACACATACCTAAATGTGTGTATGTTTGTGTATATGTGTATAAAATTATTTTATATATGCTTATATATATATATGCTCAGTTTTCTTTTGTTCATATAGTGTCTTTCTTCATATTTCTTTTATAATTAATCTAGGTATTTATAATAGTAAAAATAACTTATTTGCTCCGTCATGTTTTTTTGAATATTATTTTTCCAAATATATATAAATATAGTATTCTCATTTTTCTTTTTTAAATTAATTTATTTTTATAGGCATTTATTTCATTTTCTCATTACCCACCCATTCACTGAACAATTTTTTATTGCTTTCTTATTTCTAGTTATACATGTACATTAATTTTAAAGTACACATTTCTCTATGAATCGTGTTGTGTAAAGATTGCTTTCACCACTCAGTTTTGTAATGTTTTGTATTCTAAATTATGTGTCCTTCCCTCCCTTACTTTCCCCCTTCCCAAGACAGCAAGCAATCTGATAAAGGTTATACATATGTACAATCTTTAAAAACATACCTCTGGGGCAGGTAGGTGGCACAATGGATAGAGTATCAGCCCTGATATCAGGAGGACTTGAATTCAAATCTGGCCTTAGACATTTAACACTTCCTAACTGTATGACCCTAGGCAATTCACTTAAACCCAATTGCCTAAGCTATAACTCCACCAGCAATGTATTAGTGTTACAGTTTTTCCACACCCCCTCCAACATTTATTATTATCTTTTCTTTACATCTTAGCCAATATGAAAGGAGTTTTAATTGTTTTAATTTGCATTTCTCTGATCAATAGTCATGTAGAGCATTTTTTTCATATGACTATAGATGGATTTAATTCTTTCATCTGAAAATTTAAAAGAATTTAAGAATGATATGTATTCTTATAAATTTCAGTCATTTCTCTATATATTTTTAAAATGAGGCCTTTATCAGAAATGTTGATTGTAAAATTTTCCCTCCAGTTTTTTATTTCCCTTCCAATCTTGGTTTCATTGGCTTTGTTTTTCAAAATTATTCTTAATTCAGTATTGTTTTTACTGTATACACTATTTTCTTGGTTTTGCTCATTCCACTCTTCATCATTTCATGCAGTCCTTTTTCTAAAACCATTGAACTCATAATTTCTTACAGCACAGCATTTCATCACAATCATATACCACAATTTACTACAATTTGTGCAGCCATTTCCCAATTGATGGACATCCTTGTAATTTCCATTTTTTGCCATCATGAAGAGATAGGCTATAAACATTTTAGAACATATAGGTTCTTTTCCTTTTTCCCTAGTTATTTTTGGAAACAGACCAAAAGGTGGTATTGTTGGGTCAAAGACTATAGGTAGTTTAATAACTCTTTGAGAGTAATTCCAGATTGCTCTCCGAAATGGTTGGATCAATTTACAATTGCACCAATAATGAATTATTGCCCCAATTTTTCCACATCTACTTCAACATTTGCCCCTTTCTCTTTCTATCATTTTAGCTATTCTTATATGTGTAAAATGATATCTCAAGGTTATTTTATTTTGCATTGGAAATATTAATGCCAATAAATGTGTCTTCTCTATTCACATTGATCAAATCACATAATTAACTGTATGGAATTTCAACATGGGTTGAAAGTTTGACAAATAAGTGGGTAATGGAAAATCTGCTCAAATAATTCAGGTTATTCACAAGTAGTTGACATGAGTTATTTTTGCCCATAAAGGATGTATTTTATGTGGATATTGTATTTTCCTGCCAGAAGGTGGTAGTCTTGGCCATATTACATCCATCAATTCCAAAAAAAGTGTTTGCATAAAGGTCTTGGCTAGAAGCTGTGCCTGGTGACCTGGAATCAATTCTGATATTGGAAAGACTATAAAGAAGAGTGAGCTATGCCAAGCTCCTTGGCAAAACCCACCTTAAGCATCTACTCTTCTATGGAAAGGAACCAAGATGTCTTCATAATGGTTTTGCCAGCTCTTCTTCCATCTTTTCAAAATGATACTAAATATACAGTCTCCTCATATCTCTGAATCAAAATGCATAGCTATCCACTGATTATTTATTTGACTTGACTAGTCAACCAAGATTTTTTTTATAATTATCAGAAGTAGATAGAAAATCCAGCAAAACATATTTGGGGGAGTGAACTGGTTATAAATACTGGCTCATGTAAGAAGTAATTGTCAAGGTCACATTTCAAGGTATAATTAAAGGCAAACAATTTAAAGGTAGGCTTTGGTGTAAATACAATGCTAGTATTAAGTATTATATCGATTTGTCAATATATATATTTTGCTGAGGCAATTGGGGTTAAGTGACTTGCACAGAGTCACACAGCTAGGAAGTGTTAAGTGTCTGAGTTCAGATTTCAACTTAGCTCTTCCTGACTTCAGGACTGGTGCTCTATCCACTGTGCCATCAAGCTGCCCCTATCAATATTATTCTTTAACAATTTGTTGCCGGGTCAGTTCTGGTCCTTTATTCTTGAAGAAGACCAAAATGACATTATTATGTTAGAGTCAAGTTACAGTGTGTCCAGTTATGGCCAGTCAGACCAATCTGAGCTCAGAATGCTCTGCTTCAGAATGGGCATAAATAGTCCATATGAACATTTGGTGTGGATTCTCTAACTTTGTACATTTCGCTTTTCTTTTGAGCTACTTCAATTTTGTTTTGCACACAATTTTGTTTTTTGTTCTCTGCTGTGCACTTTGTTTTACTTTAATCTTTTTCCCCTTTAATTTTCCCCACTTCCCCTAAGCAGGCTATAGTTAAGCACACACGCACACGTAGATGTATACATACACACAAGTAAACACACATATACATATACATTGACACATATACATATACATTGACATTGACATCCACCCACAGAGTCACACAAATACACATATATCTATTTACACACAAGCATAGAGTGGAATGCATACATATCTACATGCTTCATGCACACCTACACACATATAAAAACACATTTGTCCATATATAAACATGCATCTAAAACAATATTAGCATGACTGACATATAACATAGATTTCTCTTTTGATTGAATCTTTAAGTTTGAGTTTGTCTAAAATTAATGATTACTAGCTCCACTTTTTTTCCCTAATAAATTCTATTGCTGGTCTTTGTTGTAGTATTTGCTTTTATTTCTATTTTACTATCTCTGCTAATTCTTCTACTTTAATTTTGCTTATTAATTTGCATTTGTATTTCTTAGCCTCCCTTTAACCATGGATCTCTCCTTTGTCTTCTTTCCTCACCCTTTGCTTCTCCCTCTGCCCACCCCTCTTCCTTATTTCTTTATAGATTTTAGAGGGTGCTATACCCTTTAGGACATATATATATATATATATATGTTATATCTCATATACATCATACACACACATACATTTGCATAATATAATTGCTACATTTATGTTTTCCTAGGCAGTTTAATTTTTAGTCAGGTCATAATCTATCTTTTGAACTACCCAATTGCTGATGTCAGTCTTAAACATATGATATCTATTTCCACTTAAAAAACAAAACAATTTGTCCACGTTAAATTCCTTGAAATTAACCTTTGTTATTGGCTCTTATGTGTTAAATTTTCTAATGAGTTTGGGTTTGGTTAAAAGAAATTCCTGAAAATCTTCTAGTTTGTTGAATATTCATTTTTTCATTCAATATTATGGATAATTTTTCTGGATCTGGTATTTTTAGCCACAGGTCCAATTCTTTTGATTGTTGATATATATGATTCCATGACTTTTACTGTGGTCTTTTATTGTGGCTGCTGATAAAGTCCTGTACAATTCTAATTGTTGCTCCAGTATATTTGAATTACTTTTTTCTAATTTCTTGCAAAAATTTTTTTCTGTGATCTGGAGATTTTAAAATTTGACAGTAATATTCCTATGTATTTTCCACAAGGAAGCTCTTTAAGATGATGATCAAATGGATTTTTTTCCCATTTCTACTTTCCCCTCATGTTCTATTACTTCAGGAAAATTTTGTTAGATTATTTCTTGCATTATCATGTCAAAGTTCTTTTTTGGGTCACAACTTTTAGCAAGTCCAATTATTCTTATATTTTCTCCAGATCCGTTGTTTTTCTTATGTTTCATATTCTGTTGCTTTTTTTCATTCTTTTTATTCTGTTTTGTTTTTTCTTGGTCTCTTTATAACTTTACTGGCTTCCTCTTGCATAATTTGAATTTTCAAAGAGTTATTTTAAGACTATCTCCTTTTCTAGTTGGTTAACTTTATATTCTTTTTTTTTTGCTTTTCTTGGATGGTTTTTATTTTAGTTTAGTTTAGTTTTCTCTCAATGTTTCTCATTTGATTTTTAAATTCTCTTTTGAGTTATTTAAATTTTCTCTGGGCCAAGAGCCATTTAACATTACTCTTTGGGGTAAAAAAAGACTTTTTTTATTTACTTCAGTATTCTCTGAAGAGGAACCTGATTTTTTATGGTTGAGTTCTTTGTTGGCTTATTTTTTAAAAATGAAAAGTATTAGTGTAAGCATCTCTAATTGTGGGGTGGGGTGGGGATGGTGCCTCTAGCTTTACTTCAGCTCTCCCTATTGACCTGGAACCCCAAACCTAAAGCTTGACCCTCCTGCAAGTACCAGCAGCCAGCAGTGTTCCTGCCCTACTGCTTCTGCACTCACCTCACATGCTAGTTCTTTCTCTTCCCTGCGGCATCCCTGCAGCACAGCTGGGCCTGGCATTCCTAATCAGCCAAATTTCCCTGTCTTCCTAGACTCAGACCCCCAATTCTGCAATCAGTATGGGAGGTGAAAGTGTCTGTGGTTCCACCTAAGACTTCAGCTATCTAGCTAGCCTCAGAGGGCCCTACTTGTTGTTGCTGGAGAGCTAGCCCTTAGGTGTTTGCACTTCACATAGGTTAAACTCGTCTTAAGGTTTTCTTTTATTTAGATCTTGGACTATACATGGAGGACCCCAGTTGTGCCCCAAGTCTTATTGATTTTTCACCAGTCTATATTTGCCCTGAGGTGCAATTTTTTTTCTATTTGTGGGAGAAATTTGGAGCTTGATATTTACCAATGTACTCTGTCATCTTCCCAGAATTGTCCCTAAATTCTAAAGTTCTTTAGATAAATCTTGAAAATGTCCTTGTGTTGCTTTTTCTGATCACAAAGCAAGCACTTGCCCTTTGTGTGAGTTCTCCATAAAATAATCTTTTTTGGCAAGCATACACTTGGCACTCGGACAATGTTGCCTACCCAACAGAGGTACATTTTCTTTAATAAAGTTTGAATGCTTTGATGAAGGACCTCAGTGTCTGGTATCTTATCCTGCCAGGTGAGCTTCAGAATCTTCCTTAGAAAATTCAAATGGAAGCAATTCCATTTCCTGGCATGGTGTTCTTAGACTGTCCAGGTTTCACAGGCAAACAACAATGAGGTCAGCACAATGGTTTTGTAGATCTTCAGCTTGATAGTCAGTCTAATATCTCTCTTCTCCCACATTTTCCTTCAGAGCATCCCAAACACTGAGCTAGCTCTGGCAATGCATGTTTCAACCTCATTATCAATATTCAAATCCCTGAAACACCAATAAAGGTCCGAAGGGGTTTCCAACAAAAAATAAGCCAATACAAACATGTTTCTTATATATCAATTCATTGACCTTATGTTAAGTGACAAACATGGATAGATTAAGAGAGGCAATTTGACAAATAGATAGATGAGATGTAGAGTAAGAAACATGTTCAAATCCTCCTTTAGACACATTACTATGGGACCCAGGAAAATCACTTAACATCTCTATGTCCCAAATAGCTCAATAAAACCACAAGGCAATATATATTCATTGGTTAAATGAGTTTCCTCATCAATAGTTTCTTATGCCAATGTAATTACAAGTCTGTTAAATAAAGCAGACAAAAATATGCGAATCAGCATATAAAGTGCCACAGAATCACAAGTGGTTAATATACAGACACTGTTCTCAAAGAAATGTCAATATTATTTGTTGATATTATCTAATACATAGGTAATTACATGTACAGAAGTAAACTGCTAGTGAGAAAAGTAGAGAATGAGAAATGTAAAGGAAAAAGTAAAAACAAAATGTTGTAAGAAACCTGGGAACAGACAAATCCTATTCTGATTAGAGGATATGGTCAGGAAGTGCATAAAATTTCCATGGAAAGGATGACTCTTGAACTGGTATTCAAAGGGAAGAAGAGATTTGAAAAAATGGAGCATGGAATGAGGAGTAAAGGAGTTCATTTTTAGCATGGCATTAGGAAAAAAATATAAGGAAAGATATAAAGATGGCTGTGAGAATGGGACTTTTATAGAACCCATTTTAACAGAGATTGTAGAATATATGAAGGGGAATGAATATGAAAAAAGCCTGGAAAAGAAAGCAATATAATACATTGGAAAGAGTACTGACATTCAAGTGAGAGGATCTGTGTTCAAATCCTGTCTCTGACACTGTGTAACTTTGGGGAGTCTCTCTGGGTTTGATTCCTCTTTTGTTAAATGAAGTGAGTTAACTATAAGATTTTTGACTCTCGTGACATATGAGGTCCTTTCTAAATCTACATCTATGAAACCTTATTTTCCTTCACATAAGTACTCTCTGAATCTCTAAAATATTCTTCAGCTCAACAATAAGTTGCCATAGGAATTTCTCTCTTTCTCTGTGTCCTTCCCTCCCCTGCCCTTCTCTGTTATCTGGGCAGTGGTTGTTGAAATTCCACTTGTCTGTATGGTAGCTTAGAAGCAAATAACATGGGAATTTGGGTAGAGAACACCAGGGAACTGTCAGTGATGATATGTCATCAGAATCAGTTTTATTTCTTCTTTTCTGGAATGTCCTATCAAGCATATCTATTGATATGCCCCAGAGAAAATATCCGCTCCAGAGGTTTTGACATCTGATACTGACTGTATGATTTATCTCCATTGAATTTAAAGATTTTGTAGATGAAAATGTTATTTAATCTGTCATTATCACCCCTCTTTATTCCTAAGAAAATAGTCAGGTTTAACTGGCAGTATAGATTTCTGCAAGAGACTGACTAAGATACATTTGCCAAATTTTCATTGTTTCATGTGGCATTCTATGCTACACAATGAAAGTCAGTCTTTCTAAATCATTAAAAAATCATATCTTAGGAATTGTATTGACTGTCAATATCTGGATTTATCAGATCACTCATTGTTTGCATTTCTCCCCAAGTTTGTTTTAGTCAGAAATTATCAAACTGATCTAAATTGGTTTCCTGATACTATAATTAAAATCGGTTGTGAAGGTCCTACAGATGGGTCAATGTGGCACTGTCTTGCTGATCAAATGTGAGAAATTTCCTCAACCATGATTTGACAGTATTAGAAGCATAAGCCACATCCTTTATGAGCCATCCTTTATTAGCTTTATAAGTCTTTCACTAAGACCTACTGAGGACTCATTAGAGCTACAAAGATAATTGAATTTATAAAACTAATATAATTATTCTCTACACATGGTAACTACCACTTGTCATTTCTATATCTTCTACCATGACCCAGATACATTTTTACCCAAGGGTTTTCCCTTTCTCTTTCAAAGATTTTTCTAGTTAAGGGAAATGGAAGCTATGTATATATATCATACTAGGAGATGCCATGATGAGATGAAGTGATTTTATTCAGCTCACATTCGTTTTTTTTAAAGGTAAAAATACTATGTTGTGATTCACATTCAGTCCCCATGGTCCTCTCATTGGATGCAGATAACAAATCTATTGGAACTTGTTTGAATCACCTCATTGATGAGAATGAACTAGGCCCATCATAGTTGATCATCACATAATGTTGTTGTTGCTGTGTACAATGTTCTCTTAGCATCAGTTCATTCAAGTCTCTTCAGGCCTCTCTGAAATTATCCTGCTGGTCATTTCTTACAGAGTAATAATATTCCATGACATTCATATACCATAATTTATTCAGCCATTCTCCAATTGATGGGCATCCATTCACTTTCCTGTTTCTAGTCACTACAAAAAAGGCTGTCCCAAACATTTTTGCACATCTGGGTCCCTTTTCTTCCAATAAAAAGCTCTTAAAAATAAAAGAAAAGTATAATTGAATAATTATCTGGAAAACATCTTCTCCATACCTAATTTCGAAGTTCTCACAATGTGAGAAGTGCTACCATAGCTATTATTGGAAGTAAACATTGTAGGTGTGCTCGGAGACTGTGGCATTATTTATCATCATTACCAAAGGCGAAGACAAAGCAGACGAAAAATTAATTGGAAATTGACGTTTAGAGGAAATTTAAGGCTTTCAAAATGCAATGGAATTTGTCTTCTCTGTTAATATCATAGTCTAATATCCCTCTTTTTATATCATATTGCAGGAAACTGGGAAAAGAAAAAAAAAGACTTCAAATTAAAAATGAAAACAATATAAAGTAATTCTCTGTCATATATTCTGAACTCTAGTTACTCCCCATTTCTTTGATTAATACCTAATAAACCTTTACAGTGTCCTGAAACTAGAGGAGGTTAAATAACTGGCTTATGGTCACATAGGGTAAGTGTTAGTGCTGCAAAGGAGAAACTTCTGCCTAATCAGAACCATTACTAGGGTGGGGTAACTCTGACTTTGCCTCCAGGATGTAGATTTAGAAGTGGCTAGATTTAGAATGTTCCCATAGCACTTGCAGGTCTTCAGCAGTATGGAAACAACAGAGCTTAGCCCTTATATATCAAGAATAATTTGTTAAAATAGGAAGCTACCAGATGGCTGTCTGGGATGAGCTCTTCTCCACATTAACTCCACCTGCCCCAAATAGTTATCCCATGCATATGACCAGGGTCCTTCTCCCCCCACCTTGTACCATGAGGTAGTATCTTGCACACTGCTTCCCTTTTCTCCCCTCCATCGATTTAGGGTCTTCGTTTGACTATGTTGTCCCAGAAATAATTCCTGATATTTTTTCTGTTACAAAATAAAATAAAATCTTACTTATATCTATGTACCTACTCTCTCACAGACTTTCCCTTTCTGAAAAAAAAAGTTACAAAAATTGCTTTGAAAAAGCTGTGAAGATAGTGTAAACATTTTGTTATAGTTTGGAATTGTCCAACCATGTGGTGAGAAGTAGTTATTTGATTGGTTTCAGAGATATTAATAATGGCCTGTCACCTTCAGTCTCCTTTTATTCACTTCAATGGCCTTTGTTTTATTCAGCAACTTTGGCCAAAACATCTTGTGAGAGAACAGAATGTAAATTGAAAGTCCTTTAGATCTTCTAAGACCAGAATCTTTGAAAAATGAATCCTAGTCTTGGGCCTCTATATTTTTCAGACATTTGGCATTCTGAAAGATTAGGATAGGAATTAGAGTTACAAGATAGGTATTCCAATCAACCCAGTATTGATGTCCTTAGGAGCAACAGCTTACCTTCAGGAAGATGTTTGGGAGTCCAGGCCAGGAGAAACAGAGATAAGGAATGGCCAATATATAATATCTGGATATAAACTAAGTAGGATCAATGCAATGTAGGAACAGAGATTAATTCTTTCTCTTCCAAAGGTGACTGAAGCAGTATGGGGAAAAAAAGCATACTCTTATGATATTAGGAAAAAAATTTGCATATTTGTTCTGGCTATATCTTTGAGGTAAATAGACTTTTGTAGAGGCCAGTTAATGTTTAGGTAGTTACTAGAACTAGCATTCTAGTCATTTGGCCTTAATAAAAGCAAACACATCCAGAAGAGACTTCAGCTGTTGACAGAAAAATGAGCCATCCCTTTTTCCCAAAACTGAGGTTATCTAGAAGCTTGAGGAACGATATAACCTGCTCTGCTCTGGGCAAGAAGGCCTGCTATATATACACAATACAGTAATTCTCTTCCAATGTGCTTTCATGTCACATGTCACCCTCAAATTGTGAGTTTAAAAGAGAATGAAATTTTCATTTCTTTTCCATAATATGGATATCTGAGATATACTTTCAACTGCTGCTCCATCTGGTATATGTTAACATTTTTTGAAACTGAATTTTTACCTCAGTCCCTTCCTACAAATCTGTTTTATAACACATATAGCCCAGATGAGATTCTTATTATGTATGGAGCAGTCCTAGTTTTCCTATTGTACTTTATCTAATCAGAACCTCTAGGATACAGGGACATTTTATTAGAAATAGAATAGAAATTAGAAGTATATATATATATATATATGTATATGTAAATATGTTTGTAACAGATACCTACCTTCACATATAGTTCATCTAACTATTAAATTAAGATTTGGACTATAGTAATTATTAAATCATTTTACCTCTAAAAATAACTAACTTTTGTGAAGCATTTGTTGAGTACAAAATATTGTTCTTCATTTATCTCATTTGATTTCTATAATATCTATGTAAAAAAGTAGTATAAATATCATATTTTAAAGCTTTGTATTTTCAAAAAATTTGCCTAGGTAATTTTCAACATTCACCCTTACAAAACCTCGTGTTCCAAATTTTTTCTCACTCCCTTCTCCTCAGCCTCCTCCCCTAGATGGCAAGCAAGACAATATATTTTAAACATGTGTAATTTCTCTATACATATTTCCAGAATTATCATGCTGCACAAGAAAAATCAGATCAAAAAGAACAAAAGAGAATAAAACAAAATGCAAGCAAACCACAACAAAAAAAGTAAAAATACTATATTGCTCTCCTCATACTCAGTTCCCATACTCCTCTTTCTGGATGCAGATGGCTCTTTTCATCACAAGACCATTGAAACTGGCCTGAATTACTTCACTGTTGGAAAGAGCCACGTCTATCAGAATTAATCATTGTATAATCTTGTTGCTGTGTACAATGTTCTCCTGGTTCTACTCACTTCATTTAGCATCAATTCATGTAAATCTCTCTAGGCCTTTCTGAAATCCTCCTGCTCTTAGAGAACAACAACATTCCATGACATTCTTATATCATAACTTATTCAGCCATTATACAACTGATAGCCATCCACTCATTTCCAGTTCTTTGCCACTACAAAAAGGGCTGCTACAAACATTTTTAATGAAAGTTTTTTTTCAAAACTATGCATATTTTTCAACATTCATCCTTATAAAACTTTGTGTTCCAAATTTTTTTCTTTCCCTTCCTTCTCCCAACTCCCTCCCCTAGACAGCAAGTAATCCAATATAAATCCTATCATTTTACAAATGTAAAAAATAACGTTCAGAGGGTTTTTCCTAAGGTCACACAACAAGCAAGTTTTCTACCTTATGTTACATGTTAAGATAAATTACATATCTTCTTGGAATCTAATTTTTTCGTATATGGTGAAAGACTACACTGTGATGGGATAATCTTCTTTGAATCTTTTCCTTTATGGTAAGAGGCCACAGTGAAATGTATTTTAGTCCTGGTCTTTTGGGTTTATTCTTTTTCAGACTTTGAAAATCTTGAAAGTTCAGAAGAAAGTTAGAGTTCCAATACAGGTTGAACACCAGTGCAAAGATCACATATGAACTTAGAAAACCACAAATCAATATTATCTATGTTGTACTAAATTTTTAAAATTTTGTTAAATATTTTCCCAATAGCATTTTAATCTGATTCTGCTTTCACTAGATTAGAACATTTATAAGGTTCCTTCCAGTTTTAGAACCAATAAGTAGCTGATCCTGATGTAGCTAAATCTTTTTTTTTTCAGGGAAAAAAATTAGCATTTATTTTGGTGGAGGAAAGAATAATTATGAATCCTCAAAAGTGAAATAGACATTTTGCTCTCATGAAGTTTTACAATTCTTAAAGCCCTATAGAAATATGGACTAGATGAAATATATACATGTACAATATGTACATACACTTGCCTAATTTAACCCAGTGTATTTCTTCATAAATACAGCCCATACATTTCCACTTCTTAAGATTTGGAATCCCATATCAATTGGGGAATAGACTGAATGAGTTATGGTATATGAATGCAACAGAATACCACTGTTCTACAAGAAATGATCAACAGAATGACTTCAGAAAGGACCAGAGAAACCTACATGAACTGATGCTGAGTGAAGTGAGTAGAACCAGAGCATTATACACAGCAACAACATTATGTGATGATCAAATGTGATGTACTTAACTCTTTTCAACAATGAGGTAGTTCAGAACAATCAGAAATTTTGTAATGGAGCCATCTGCCTCCAAAGAGGACTATGGGTATTCAATGTGGATCACAACTTGATATTTTCACCTCTTTTGTTGTTTGCTTACTTTTTTATTTCCCATTTCCCTCTTTTGGTCCCTTTTTTGGGTGCAGCATGATAAATGTAGATGTTTTTGTTTTTGTTTTTTTAAATATGTAGAATCCCAAAGACCAATTAAGAACAATCCTTCTCAACTTTGTGTTGGTTACAAATCTGAAATCTGTCATTTATACCCTTCATCCAAGTCACAGAAAAAAATATAGAAAACTTAAAATGCCAACTAGTATTTTAAGATACTGTGCAATCATCCAGCATGTTTTACTTTTGGAGGGATTGCAGACCTCTAATTTTACTGGTTCAGGGAATACCCAGTAAAAAAACATCCCTCTACTAAGGCAGATTGGCCAATTTTTCTTTAGATTTGTCCAGGGCCAGCACTACTCCAAGTTGACTTTCAATTCTTTTTGTTTCAAAGTGCTTTCTTTCAACTGTAAATTCATTTTCTCCATAATTCTTTGCACTAGTATGAATCAGAAGCCATGCACTATAGGAGATAACCATTTGTCTATTCATCAGGAATGAATTCCTTTTAAAAATATAGTTTAGCTAGAAGCTTAAGTATAATCTTTTAGTCTTTATTATGTCAACAATTTTTCTCTCAAATGGTTGCTGGACATGTTGCAGTACAGGTAACTTTTCTTCAGGTGATTTGATTTGGTTCTCTTAATCCAAATAAATTACAAATAACCTTCTCACACTTGCAAAAGCCACCCAAGCACAATCGCCTATGACTACTAAAATGAATCCAAATAAGACTGGGGCCTTAAGCTTGCTTTGGAATGACAGATATGGATTACAAAACTAGTTGTACTAGTTATTTATTCCTTATTTTAGAGCTATCCTAAGTGGATTTGCAGATTCTGAGAAGTTTAAAGTTCCTTCTAATAAGAACAGGAAAACATAACAGCCAGGGACAATTTCAGTTCTAGGTCCAAAGATAAATCTTTTAGAAAAGGCCTCCTTAATTTCCTAATTACAACATAAACAACATCTTCAAAAGATGCTTCAACACCTATAGAGCCTTTGTTATTTACAATATAAATAGTTCCCAATGCCTCTGCTAAGCAAATAAGGCATGTTGGTCCATGCTAAAAACAAGCAGCCCACCATCCATGGCATTTCTAAATCTGCACTACCCAGCACACAATCATGGAAGAAAATGCGGGAACAGATAGAGAAGAAAAACTCAGTTCATGAGCTAGAAGAGGTTGATGCTCTTCTCTAGGGGCTAAAGGACGCCATGAAACTTCATATGGCAGTGGAATTTCTCCTGCTCCATGAAAGTTTTTCCACAGATTCCACAGGAGCAGCCCCTTCCTTCCTTGTTGTGAGAGCGCCGGACATGGCTGTCATGGGCAGCATGGGAAGCAAAAGCTTTGCCACAGTATTTACATTTGAAGGGTTTCTCTCCAGAATGTTGCCGGATATGAGTTTGGAGAATGCTGGAAGCGGTGAAGGTCTTGTTACAGTAGACACACTTATAAGGTCTCTCCCCAGAGTGGACCCACATGTGCTTGTTGAGACTAGAGGACTGGGAGAAGCTCTTTCCACATATGGAACACTTATGAGGTCTGTGCTTCTCATGGACATGTAGGATGTGGATCCAGGGGCCGGTCCCTCTTCTCAAAAGCTCTACTGCATAGGTTACAGGGGAATTTATGGTCCCCTTGATCGACGCATCTGGTGTACTTGAGTTGCTTATCTCTGTAATATTTGTAGGCAAACACTTTGCCACATCTTTCACATTTGTGACTTTCTCCAGACTCTTCTGAAGGCTTAAGTTGTTGCTTCCCTTTGTCTGAAACGTTCAAATTCACTGGGATACCCAGGAACTGTTGGTAACAGTCTCCATACCACACCAGCAGCTCCTAACTGGGGAGGATTTCTTTGCAACTCTCATAAAATATTTGGCCTTGACACTGGACTGCTGATAGGTTCTGCTCCTCTGGAAAACGGGCACAGTTGACTAAAGACATCCAGTTCCCACTGGCTCCTTTTCCATCTATGAAATGACTCAAATGGCCATCCTCAAAGATTTCCCACATCAGGGAATTGTCACCATAGGTCTTGATTTCACTTGCATTGACCACTTTACCTAGAAAGGGCCCGAATCTAACTCCCTTGGGAACAAGGTTGCTGCAGAATACTCCAAACTGAGGGACATCGCCACACATGATCTTCAGTACACACAGACCTTCAGGTAACTTCAGGGAGTCTTTATCCAGAGATTGAATCACTGATTCTGACCCTGAGCTGTCCTCTGGTACCCGGAGCCCGGAGATAGCACAGTGTAATCTAGTGGGCTGCTGCTGTGAGCAGATAGCCCCATACAAGACTAGGCATAGCTCCTCCTCAGTGAAGTGGTATTGTCGCGGAGCTTCGGACTCTGTGCTCTGGGAACTCGTAGCTAACTCTTTAAGTTCAGATCTTCTGACCCCCAAGTGCTATTTGCATCATACCAGATTAACCACAGGTTCCAAAACACCAAGTAAGTGAAATTATGATGAGGATAACAATCTAGGGTTAAATTTCAAAAATTTATATAAATTGAGTTAACACAGTGCTCTCATTTTCAACAATGCCAAAACAATTAGTCAAACTGAATACCATTTTCTCTGGCCAAGAGGGGACATAATTTTAAATATTTTACAGTTAATGTTGAAATGACTGTTCAATAGTAAAATACACAGCATTTATAACTGACATCATATTAAGACTTAAAAGATCTTAATGTGATTTATGCTATTTTTCATTTGAATTATTGTTCTTTCACTATTTTGACTGTATAATATGCAAATAGCTCCATCATTAATTCATTCCATCTTCAAATGACTCCAAAGAAGTCAGCTGTTAGTAGAGCAAAATTTAAAAATTTGCCTTTGGAAAATTATAAATGATGGCTTTTGCTATATTACAAATCAAATCTAATCTGTTCATTCTTAATCTGAGTATATACTTAAAAAATGTGAGTAGCTTAGTCCTGAGATGAAAAGCTTAAGAAAGCTTCACTCTGCTTTGATAGGAGTGTATTTTTAACATAAATCAAACTTTCTTGAATCATCAAATATAAGGGTTGTTATGGGACATTACAGATCATCCTAGGTAGCCCTTGAATTTTAAAACAGAAAATTGATTCTCAAAGCAAAATGTTTTCCTGTACAGTCATATGGCTAGTAAGTGGCAAATATAGGATGAAAACTCATGTCCCCTGACTCCTGGTCCAGTATTCTTTCCATGTTGCCATGTTGTATGATGAAAAAATGGTGTTTCATTTTTTTTGTGTAGAGGTTGGGTACTGGACAGATAGTCTTATTTCTGTGTCCTTTGTGTATTTAAAATACTCTGATTCCCTGGTGCTAAAAGATTTATATGTCATTGCATATTTATAACTCATTTCTATTCATTATTCCTTAGGACAGCTACATGAGGGAGACTGCTTCTAATATCCACATTTTACAGAGAAGAAAATGAGCATGGAGAGATTAGATGATTGGTACAAAGTCTTTAGGTGTCAGCTGTAGGATTATGATTAAATTGAGTTTCCCTTCTGTTTCTTATCCTCATGAATAACTCTCTTACTTGAGATCCCTTTAAAAAAGGGAAAAGAAGCATTAAAGAAATTCAGAAGTTTGCATTAAAATTACCTGTATTCCCTAGACTTGGGGCAAGCAGCTTATACCCATTTTGTCAAAATCTTAGGCATTTCTATTTTTCCTTGGCATTTAAGAAATGTAAGTTATTGTGAGTGCCTATGTCTTCCCCCATATTGTCACTAGTCAATTGAAAGAGTTGGTAAACTAGGAAATATAAGGAATTCTCTGTCTTGGGCATTTCCTCAGTTTTGATTTATTATGTGGCAAACAGCAGCATCCTTATCTTTCCTTGAAGTCATGCATGTAAAGGGGAAAATTAGAGAATGACAGAACAATGCAGCACAGATGACTTGGAACTTCTGACTACTGAGACCATCTTAATTAGCAGGTACCCATTAGCAAAAATATATAATTGAATGCTGTCCGCCCACTTCCATGGCTCTGGGTGACTTGTTGACCTCGAATAACATCAAATGCCCAAGAACAATTTAACTTACTTTGTTAGAAATTGTGCAGAACAGGAAATATTCTCATGACTAAGGCATTTTTTATAATAGAGTAGCAAATTGGTGTCGTGATCACACTTGGGTCATTGACAAATTATCCCTGTCAGACTTTGTTTATGACAGATGATCCACTGAAATATATAAACTTTAAATATCAAGATACTTGATGAAATGTTCTTATAAAATATCAGAAAAATGCACATTTAGGGTAATGAATACCTTATGGTTAGAGGAAATAGCAAAAAAGCGATATTTGCATTTGGGAGTCAAAATATTATTATTATTTGATCACTATGGAATATAATATATGCAATATTAGGTACATTTTGCCATCGTGCTTGACAAATTAAAATTATAGGGGGAAAAACTATTTAACATGTGTAAAGTACTATAATAGGTACTGGGCTTCCTGTTTGTTGTTTTCTATTTTTTTTGGTCCCTATGATTATGTTAGTATGGGATCACTATGATTTTATTAATATAGACTCCATGTAAAGAAATTTACTATATCAACACAGATAGATAACTGTCCTGTAACTTATACTCACAGATAATTACTAGAACACCAAGAAGTTAAATCACTTCCTAGTGTCACTAAGCCATTATATGTCCGAGATAAAAATTTAATACAAGTCTTCTGATCTTAAAACTGGCTCCCTTTCAACTACATTATGCTGTCTATGTGATGGGAATATCAAAATAAGAATCAAAAATCATTCCTGATCTCAATAAATTTTCATTTCATTAACCAATAGATTTAATATGAAAGCTGGCAACTAAGTATAAAATAATTTGATGAAAGAGGAAAAACTAATATTTGGGGTTAAGAAAAAGTTCCAGTAGATGTGTAAGCTAAGGAATCAAGGCAGATAAAGTATTTGTTAAATTTTTACTATGTCCCAGACACTATGTTAACTGATAGAGATAAAAATACAAACAAGATAGTCTCTGACTTCAAGAAGTTTACATTCTGATGGGGAAGACAATACACAAATGGTTGCTGGAAAGTGTTGGGGATGGAGGCACAGTATGGAGGTGACTAGAAAATATTGTGGAATGCTGTTCTGAGCAAGAAAAGGTGAAAGCTTAACTACTCAACCCTGGTTTTCCATGGGCAACATCTAAGAATCCAGTAGTAGAAAGTAAGTGGTAGAAAATCTGGAGTTTAGACAACATGCTATATAGATGACTGAGTACTATCATGGCATCTTAGTTCTGTTCAAGAAAAGGCAAAAAGCTTATGTCTCAGACTCTGGCATATTAGAGGAAGAATTCAAAAGGGATCATACCCCATGTATGAGAGAGTAGCTTATGAAAAGGAGAATTAGGTAAAAGGAAGTTATATGAAATAAGTCTGGAAAAGTATGCTGG
>JAJPUD010015530.1:0-12170 GCA_023553655.1 Myrmecobius fasciatus | reverse complement strand
TATATATATATATATATATATATATATGCAGGGATGGACTAAAAAAGGGAGACAGAAATCAGAGGAGATCATTAAGGAGACTCTTGCAACAATTCAGGTGAAAGGTAATAAGGAACTATAACAGTGGAGTGGAGTGAAATTATGTCTGTGAAGAGAAGGGAATGGAAATGGGAGATTTTGTGTCCATATAATTGACCAAAGTTTATAAGTAGTTATACTCAACTAGAATTAGGGAGCTAAGAAGGATTTTAAGGTTGTGAATCTTAGTTACTAAAATGATTGATTATACCTTTAATAAAAATAAAAAGTTTGTATGGACAGGGAAGATAAGTTTTATATAGAACATTTGGAGCTGAAGAAGTTCATGGACCATGACAATAGAGATTCTCAATAGGGAAGTTGATAATGTATGAATACATTTCTTTTTTTAAATTAAAGCTTTTTATTTTCAAAACATATGCCTGCAAAATTTTCATTATTCACCCTTGCAAAACCTCTCTTCCCCCCATTCCTTTTCCTAGACTGCAAGTAATCCAATATATGTTAAACATTTGCAATTCTTCTATACATATTTCCACAAATATGATGCTGTACAAGAAAAATTAGATCAATAAGGAAAAAAAAATGAGAAACAAAATGCAAGGAAACAACAGCAAAAAGAATGAAAATACTATGTTGTGATTCACATTCAGTCCCCATAATTTTCTCTTTGGGTGTAGATGTATTTCTTCATAACAAGACCATTGAAACTGGCCTGTCATCTCATTGTTGAAGAAAGCCGCAGTATGAATAAATTTCAATAGAGCAATAGGACTGGAGATATAAAATTGGAAGTCATTTTTCATAAAAACAATAATAACCTTTGAGAGCTAATAAGATGACTGTGAAAAAAAATAATGTAGCTAGGGGACAAAAGAATTAGAAATCAGTATAGAGCCAGGGTTTCAACCAAGTTCTTTCCAACTCTAGGAATGATTCACTTTTTACTGCATTAGTATATCCATCATTCCATGGTTTAAGAAAAAGAAATGGATAATCACCTAAGAAAGGAGACTGAGAAAGACATCAATAGAAAGCAGTGTCAGAGAACCCAAGATAAGAGATAGCATGCACTTTGGGAGGGGGAACAGAGGTATAATAATGTAGGAAAGATAATGGCTTACTTGAGCTCTCCCCCAAAGCTGTTCCAAAAACTTTAAATAATGCCATGTAACAATTCCTAAAGCAGCTGAAACCACAAAAGGAATGGGTGAAATATTTTTTACAGCCAAATATGACTTAGAATGTTAGCAGGAAAGACCTGTCACAGCTGGGTAACACAGTCCAGCCCAGGCAGAACCAGCATAGAAACAGTCCCCAAAAAAGGAACAGGCCTTGGGAGCCACTAAATCAACAGTGGCAGTGGGTACTTCTGGAGTTCTCAGCCTACAGAAAAGAAGGGGATCAAACAACTGTGCAGAAATAGATTACAAGGGTCTCTTTCCTAGCACTGAGGCTGAAATTTGCTGCTTTGATCATACTCAGATCTAAATCAGAATCCTGGGTGGCAATCCCAATGTGAAGAGGAAAACCAGCAACTAAAACTTGCAGTCAAAGTGGAGCAGAGATCTTCCTCATCTATGAGTGTATGTGGTCACTCACAGAGCATAGGCCAGGACAGTAGCAAACATATCTCTCCTGAGATCATACCACCTTGGAAAAAAGGAAAAATTATAAATCCCTAAAGGAATCTCTGAAACAGCTGAATAAAATGCCTGAAGCTGGGACAGTGCACCCTCTACTTTGGGAGCAGAACCCTACTTTAACAAAGAGTTAAAAGTCAAGTAATAGGCTGGGGAAATAGACAACAGTAAAAAATTCTGACCATAGGAATATCAAAATACACTCAAAATTGAATAACAAAATCAAAGCTATATCCCAATTCTTTCCCACTCTCTCACTCCCAAAATTTAATTTGGTCTCAGGGAATGGAAGAACTCAAAATGGATTTTGAAAACTTAGTAAGAGAGGTAGAGGAAATAATGGGACAAGAAATTAGAGTGATGCAAGAAAATCATGAAAAAGGAGTCAACAGCATGGTGAGGGAAACAAGACCAAGTAGTACAAAAAGCCAGTGAGGAGAATAATGCCTTAAAAATCAGAATTGGCCAAATGGAGAGGCCCAAAAAAAATCACTGAAGAAGGGGAAAAACTTCTTAAATGTAGAATTTTACAAATTGAAAGGGAGATACAAAAGGTCATTGAAGAAAATAATTCCTAATAATTAGAATCAAGCAAATGGAAGCTAATGACTTCATGTGACATCAATAAACAATAAAACTAAACCAAAAGAGTAAAAAGCAATAGAAGGCAATGTGGAATATCTCACTGTAAAAACAACCTACTTGGAAAATAGGTACAGGAAAGATAATTTAAATTTTTTTGGAATACCTGAAAGCCATTATCAAACAAAAAAGCTTAGACATCATCTTTCAAAAATTATCAAATAAAACTGCCCTAAGATTCTGGAACCAGAGGGTAAAAGATAAAATTCCACCAATTACTCCCTGAAAGGACTCCCAAAGTGGAAATTCTCAGGAATACTATAGTCACATTCAAAAGCTGCCAGGTTAAGGAGAGAATATTGCAAGCACCCAGTAAAGGACTTAATGAAGTTAAACTTTCTACATTTCCACATGGAAAGATGATGGTTTTAATAAAAAAGAACCTTTTTCATTGTCATGGCAGTTAGGTTTTTATATATAGATATAGTACATTGGTGTGAGTTGAATATGAAGGCATGTTATCTTAAAAAAAAACTTTAAGGTGTGATAGAGAAATGTGGAAGAAAGGAAAAGAGAGAGGTAGTGAAGGATTAGTTGACACTAGATAATCTGAATTCATAGTGGACCTAGGTGATGATTTTTTTCCATTGGTTTTCAGTAGCATGCAAAGAACAAAAGATTTGGCATGAGATTTAACTTGGTATTAGAGGCTGTCTAAGCATTACAAAGGAGCTAGAATTTGAGGATAGAAAGTATTGTACATTTTATCTGTTCTTCCATAATACTGTAATGCAATATAAAATCAGGCTAAGCTAGATTAGAAGTAAGACTGGAATGAGTAAGAGAAAAGGACAGGGAAGATAAAATAACTTTAGGTCACTATAATGTTGGTAAATAATATTAGGATTAATAAAGCAGAAAGAGAGGCAAAATTGTGGCAGGCCTTGAGGGGAATGGGCAGTCTTCACAGGATTCTGATCATATGCATGAACAAAGATAAGAATAGAGAAATTGAGATGGGGGATAGATTTTATCGTTTGCCTGGAACAAGAAGATGAGCACTGAGTAGTCCCTTTTGTGATGATTCAAACACTAATGGGCAAGCTTCTGATGTTTTACTAGTGAAGGTAAAAGTTGGAACAAGGATGAAATAGTATGAACATTCTACATGTATGGCTATTGAAGTTTTTGCAGCCATTCTAGTAAAAATGAGAGTTCAGTTGTCAGCCAGTATTGACTATAATTCAGTATTGACAATAATTAGTGACTTTCTCTGTACCTCGACTCACTAGCTTTCCATCAAGCAAATTAAGATGTATCATATTCTAAATGGAGATCAGGAAAAAATTCAGATGATGCTTCTGAGATATATGTTTATGTTACTTATGTTTTATTATATTTCTATCCAATCCAATTTAACTGTTTGTCAAGGATATAACCTTTTAGATGAGATTTTAATAAATATGGTACACTAGAGATGGGTCAATAGGTTTGAATCATGAAATTTAATATATATATATATATATATATATACATATGTATATATTACTATCTTTTGCTTTTGTGTCAATTTTCTTTAATTTCCAGTTTGTCTTCTCATCCCAGAGAGCCATTCCATATGCCAAAGAATGTTAAGGATATGTTTAGAGGAAAAAAAAAGAGAAAGAGGAAGAAAAGAAAAAAAACCACAACATAGAAACTGATAAGTACATTAAAAAAATAAACACATGCAATATTTCACACTAATTGTCTACTTATTTTTACAAGTGGGTGGAATAATGCACATTCTTTTATTGCTTCTTTAGTGTTATTTTTTTTTTACAATTCTACAACATGCAATTTTGTTATTTACATTTAGTTTGTGTAGTCGTGTATTTTGTTTTCTTTTTGCTTCTACTTATTTTACTATATAATGATTCACATATTTCTATGTATTTATCATATTGAATATTTCTGACAATATCATAATATAACATTGTGTTTGCATACCACAATTTCTTTAAACATTCTCAAATTGATAGATATTGAATTTGTTTCTAGCTCTTGGCTACCACAAAAATGCTGTTATAAATGTTTTATTGTATATAGGAAATTTTATCAATGAAAGAAACATGAATTGTTAACTAAATTAAACATACTTCTAGGTAAAAAATGACCTAAAGGTGATGTGACACTGTGTGTTTAATTGGTTTAGTTTGTAACCACTCTGTTATATTATATTTACTGTTCACAGACACCGAGATTCATGTGAAAAGAAATTTCAGATTTTTGCATCATCACCATCATCACCATTATTTTAATATCACCAACAACATTATACAATAGAATTTAAGTTCTTTGAGTTCAGACACTCTCCCTCTACCATCTTTGAATTTTCTTAGCCTAGCAAAACATATAGGACATAGTAGTCATTTAAAAAATATTTGATAAATTATTATCTTGAAACTATTATACTTTTGCTCTTGACCTATTGCAACATTCATTCACTGCACAGGATATTTCATCAGAAGCTTATCATTGTCATGATGAAATGAATATTTTGGCTGAAAAAGAAAACCATGATTTTGAAGTGAATGGCATCAATGGAAGTAAGAGAAATGGAGTTATAATGAACATGAAATAGTATTCTAGCTTTGAATTGGGAAGATATCAGCAAAACGAAGTAGAAATGAGATGAGAAGTGTAATTGATTTCCTTAAGAAGTTGTTTTATGAAAAATTAATAGGAAAAAGAATAGGCAAAAGCATAAATCTTGTAACCTATCATTGGTTTTTCTAAAGTAGATATCTAAAAAATAAAGAGAATAAAATTTAATTGAGATCATATTAAACAATTCAACTTGAACTAGACTGCAAATCCACATCCATGCCCACATGTACACATACATATTATGTCTACATATGTATCATGGTTAGACTTCATTGATATGGGTCAAAGGCTCTTTCAACACTTAGAGGACAAAACTTAGATATAATGTCAGAGCAAGCTTAACATTTAGAGTTAGTTTCTGAGCAGGAATATTATAAATATTTAATAAGCATTCCATAAAAGGGAATCTTTATGTGAAATATTTCAATCAATTTTGATTTTGAATATCTCAAGAACATTCATTGATCAAACCGAAAAGACAACAGATGCAAAAAGGAATTTTTTGAGAGCACTTTTATCAATTTTCTACTATCACAATTGATGACAGTTAAAACACTCAATTTTGACCAAACATCTTTGTTTGTTTATGGGGAAATATAATCTAAGAAGTTGCAAGAGCATCCATCTATACCAGACCAAAGAGATCTGTGTCTTTTGAGACACTATTGTGAAAATACCAAGGAATAACTTTCCTATATATCCCTAAGGGGGAAAAGAATCAAAATGGTGGATTGAAATGTAATTGACTTAATACTGGAAGGGATCTTAAGAGTCTAGGCCAGTCCATTCCTTTTACAGATGAGGAAACAGAGACTCTGGGACTTGAACTTACTTGTCTGAAATCACACACCTATTAAGTATTAGGGGAAGGATTTGAATCCAGGTATTCTGACTCAGGAGAAGATGTTCTTTCCATTATACCGCAGAGAACATAATAATAGATTGCACATTATCATAAAAGACAATTGGGAGAAAAGGAAAAGATAATATTAGTAATTACAGAGTGGATTATTGTACTGATCATAACAAATACAGTGGGTAAGAAGATTTTGAAATTGCCATTTAAGACATCATTAAGAAAAAATAAAGTGAGAATTTTCAATAATGTTCTGGTAACAGATAACAGAAAGGTTCAGGAAAGTTTTGGTGCTTAGAAAAGGAAGTATTGTATTTAGATTTCCCCTTCCTACCTCCTAGTAAATTTTGGAAGTAAAAGGAAAGAGAATGATATTAATTAGATTGAGCTAGAAAAGTCAAGCAAGAGGTTCCATTCCTCCTTCCCGATTTGGAAATACTTGATCATGTTTATAAGTACATGGGAAGAGAGCAATAGAGAGAAAAAGTTTAAATATGAAAAGAAAAAAAAGGAACTATGTAAGATTTCCTAGAGAGAATCCAATTGGGATTAGGGCAAGAATCTGCTGGCCTCTTCCTCTGGGGGGAAAAAGGAGACTGTCAAAAAGTGTGTGTGTGTGTGTGTGTGTGTGTGTGTTGTGTGCATTTGTGTGTATTATTGTGCATTAAGTCCTATGTCTGAGCTTATAATAAGAAGTAATGAGACAATATCATATTTCTTATTTTAGTTGTTTAAAAAATCCTGCTTTCAAAAGAAAAAAATGATAGGAATAATTTTATAATTTTGTGGAAAAATACTCTCATATTGTCATTATCACCAATATTACATTGCTGCTATAAGTTCAAATTGAGTTTCTCTATAACCCGGGAATTAAGTAGAATAATTTCTTTGCTGATTTTGTTAGTTAACTAGGCTAAGTACTCTTCCAGCTCAAATTCAGAATTTTCCCTGTCAGATAGGCTTCTCCCAATGGTTACATTTGTGACACTTAATGTAGGCATTTATAACTTTTTATTTTCATATTATAGCAAGCCTCATTTTTTATGACACTATAATATTTCAAGATTCTTCTGTAATTTTTCTGTAGCTATTTTATTCCTTCTACTGGGGCTAAAATAGTATTCTTGGGCTAAATATAAAACAATTTCAAGGAGAAAGCAAGTATAATTCTTTATCATAATTAACTTAAAGGTGAATTTTTAAAAAAATTGACATTTAGAAAAACTTTGATCTCTTTATAGTAGATGCAGAGAAGTATGAAATTATAAAAAAGCAATAAATGCATTACAAATCAATAATACTTTTAAATTGATGAAAGTCTTTCAGTTTCCAGATAAAATAATTTATTCTTTCATAAGTATATATTAAACATCCATAGATTTCAAATCTATCCTTTTATTTCCCACTGAGGCTTAAAATAAAAGAGAAGGAAAATATAGGAAGGTTGATTATTTTCCAATGAGGAAAGATAAGAAAGGAATGATTTGTTAGTAGACACCATCTCCTGAGGTACAATAGTAAAGTGATTTTGTTGTTGTTGTTCAGACTGTTTTCAGGAATGTCTGAATTTTTGTGATTCCATTTGGGTTTTCCTTGGGAAAGATACTGGAGTGATTGACAATTTTCTTTTTCCAGTTCATTTTACAGATGAGAAAACTAAGGCACATAAGGCACATGGACACACAGCTAGTAATTTTAAATTCAGGAAAATGAGTCTTCCTTACTCCAAATCCCAGCACTCTATCCACTGTGCCATCTAGTTGTCCAATATGATTTTACCCATCTTAAAATGTAGTGACATAATCTAAGGCCTTGATCCCATCTAAGGAAAACATCAAGCAACATCTGTAATCTCTGAAGAGAAAGATGCATGCAAATTACATGACAAGGTACATTGTCAAGTAAAAAAAATTAAATAAAGTCTAATCTATGAGTTTTCCTTACAGAATTTTGGAAGAGGGTATTTGTTTTAATTTAATCCTTTCAACAAAATTAAAAGACAAGAAAGCATCAACAACTAAAAAAACAGCTAAAAACTACATCTAACCTCTTCCTACATCATCTTCAGAGAAGGAAAGTGGTTATTGATGGGAATTGATGGTGTTGAAAAGATTCTTGTGAGAAAGCCAAATTAAATGGGAATAAGGGACTCTTCTGACAGAAGGCAAAAATTGGAGAGACATTCATTGCATGTGGTAAGGGCAACAGAAAAGTCAGCTCTTTTTTTGAAGCAACCCCACAGAGTTAATTCCTCAATGGTGTGGAAGGCTATTGCTTTGAAATTCATTTTATTGACCTAGAGCTTAAGCTACTGGGATGACTCAAGGATACCTGACCAGAGGGAAAGAAAATCATGCAAACATTGTTATATGTGCCCTCACCTATTCCTTAGCTAAAAATGCATTATGTAAATGTATGCATCACTTGTCCCATTGAATATTATCACATATCAAGCCCCTGAAGTGTGATACAGATATCTGGGAGGGGGGGATTGGGATATATGCTCACTAAAATGAGACTCTATTTCCAATGTAAGGACCCTTAAAAATAACATTTGAAAATCTAGCTCACAGAAAAGTTTTCAAAGATATAAATATACCCTATTTTTTTTTTTACTTTACCTATGTGTCATGGAGTTCTGTAGAAATTAAGTAGTAGGAAAGCTGGAAGAGAAGTGGATGTAGTTAAAACTCTGAAAGATAACTTTTCTCTATTGTGAACTTGTTTTCTAAAAGTGAAGGGAGGCAGAGTCAATCTCCCCTTAGTAAGGTGATAACATTTCAAAGGATAGGCTTATAGATGACATCCCTTGTGATTATTGCATTCATTGTTTTTGCAAAGAGGTAAAAGAGGTGCTAGAAAGACAGTTTGCAAAACACACACACACACACACACACACACACAAGATTATTTTCTCTTTGATTTCCCCACTGCTTAGTACTCTTCCATCCCTGAGTTGGGCTGTTGTTACCAAGCATCTGAGCAGAAAATTCTGAAATTAAAAAAAAAAATTGACCTTTGCTGGGGGTAACAGGAGGAGAATGGAAATTATGGCACTTCATCTATGAGCTATAGAGAAAAGACTATAGGAATGATGTTCACAGTTGACATTTTTGCTGATGTGTACTTTAGACTATAATATCTGCATTTCCCTCTGAAAATTGAAAGTGTATATGTGCTTGGGTCTTGCTTTCAGTGCCCCAACTAGATTCTAATGGAAGCACAGGATGACTTTAAAGCTAACAGGAAAGTAGGTAGAATGCTTTAATCACCACAGAATTACTGTTCTTAACTTCCATTGGAGATAACATTAATTTTTTCTGATGTTAAAAAATCCAAATAAAAGATAAATGGATGAAAAACTCATTTATAAATACTATGCATCAGGCATTCTTTCAAGGGTTGGAAATACAATTACAATAGACAGTCTTTGACCAGAAAAGATCAACATTCTAATAAAAAGAGATAAAATATCTAAAAAAGTGCTAAGTAGGGAAGGATAGTTTGGTCTTCAAGGAAGACCAAAGACCTACATCTAGGTGATGGTCAATGTAATACTAAATGTTAATCAAATGAAATTCTCTATTCCAGAGCAAGAGTAGAATTGATTACTTATATATCTAAATATCTTCTGTATTATTTAATGATTAGTGATATTTTAATTGAAGGGGATATGTTAGTCATGTAACTAGAACTAATTAAATAGTAGTCCTGGAAAAATAATAATGAGCCCTTGGTTTTTTTTTTTCTTTTTTCTTTTTTATTAATACTTTTTATTTGCAAAACATATGTATGAGTACTTCCTAAACATTAACCCTTACAAGGCTTTCTGTTACGAATTTTTCCCCCCTACTTCCCACCCCTCCCCTAGATAGCAGGATATCCACTACATGATAATTATGTTAGAATACTTAAATTGATTATATGTATAGTTATTGCCACACATCATTTTTTTTGTTCAGGAGAAATCATATCTATAAGAGAGAATAATCCGATAAAGGAAATACAATGCAAGCAAACATCAATAGAGAACATGAAAATGTTATGTTGTGGTCCACATTTCACATGCCTCTCTCTGGGTGTATATGGCCTTCTTGGCTCTGTCTCCCCTTGAAATTCTTGACCTTTTGTTCTTCCAAATGAACTTTGCTACTATTTTTTCTAGATCTGTAAAACAATTTCTTGGGAGTTTGATTGGTATGCCACTAAATAAGTAGATTAGTTTGGGTAGTATTGTCATTTTTATTATATTCGCTTGGCCTACCCATGAGCATTTGAAGTTTTTCCAATTGATTAGGTCTGATTTTATTTGTGTGGAAAGTGTTTTGTAGTTTAGTTCATATAGTTCCTGATTTTCCCTTGGTAGATACATTCCTAAATATTTTATACTATCAACAGTTATTTTGAATGGAATTTCTTTTTGTATCTCTTGCTGCTGAACTTTATTGGTAATATATAAAAATGCTGATGATTTATGTGGATTTATTTTGTATCCTGCAACTTTGCTAAAGTTGTGAATTGTTTCTAGTAGTTTTTTAGTTGAGTCTTTAGGGTTCTCTATGTATATCATCATGTCATCTGCAAAGAGTGATAATTTGGTTTCCTCATTACCTACTCTAATTCCTTTTATCTCTTTTTCTTCTCTTACTGCCAAAGCTAACATTTCTAAGACAATATTAAATAATAATGGTGACAGTGGGAAGCCTTGTTTCACTCCTGATATTATTGGGAATGGTTCTAGTTTGACTCCATTACATATGATGCTTGCTGAAGGTTTTAAGTAGATACCACTAATCATTTTAAGGAAAAGCCCACTTATTCCTATACTCTCCAGTGTTTTTAATAGGAATGGGTGTTGGATTTTATCAAAGGTTTTTCTGCATCTATTGAGATAATCATATGGTTTTTGTTAATTTGGTTGTTAATATAATTGATTATGCTAATAGTTTTCCTAATATTGAACCAGCCCTGCATTCCTGGTATAAATCCTACTTGATCATGGGGAATTATCCTGGGGATACCTTTCTATAATCTCGTTGCTAAAATCTTATTTAAAATTTTTGCATCAATATTCATTAGGGAAATGGGTCTATAGTTTTCTTTCTCAGTTTTCTCCCTACCTGGTTTAGCTATCAACACCATATCTGTATCATAGAAGGAATTTGGTAGTACACCTTCTTTCCCTATTTTTTCAAATAGTTTATGTAGTATTGGGATTAACTGTTCTTTGAATGTTCGGTAAAATTCACATGAAAATCGATCTGGCCCTGGCGATTTTTTCTTAGGGAGTTGATTAATAGCTTGTTCTATTTCTTTTTCCAAAATGGGGCTATTTAAATAATTTATTTCCTCTTCTGTTAACCTAGGCAATCTATATTTTGGTAAATATTCCTCCATTTCATTTACATTATCAAATTTATTGGCATAAAGTTGAGCAAAGAAACTCCTAATTATTACTCTAATTTCCTCTTCATTGGAGCAAAGTTCTCCCTTATCATTTTTGAGACTAACAATTTGATTTTGCTCTTTCCTTTTTCTAATCAAATTAACTAAAGGCTTATCTATTTTGGTGGTTTTTTCATAGAGCCAACTTTTAGTTTTATTTATTAATTCAATAATTTTCTTATTTTCAATTTTATTGATCTCTCCTTTAATTTTCAGAATTTCCAATTTGGTATTTAATTGAGGGTTTTTAATTTGGTCTTTTTCTAGCTTTTTTAATTGTAAGCCCAGTTCATTGATCTTCTCTTTCTCTGTTTTACGCAAGTAAGCATCTAGAGATATAAAATTACCCCTTATAACCGCTTTAGCTGTGTCCCACAAATTTTGGTATGTTGTCTCATTATTGTCATTCTGCTGGATGAAATTATCGATTGTGTGTATGATTTGCTCTTTCACCCATTCATTCTTCAGGATTATATTATTTAATTTCCAATTAACTTGTGGTCTATTTTCTCCTGATCTCATACTACATGTGAGCTTTATTGCATCATGATCTGAGAAGGATGCATTTACTATTTCTGCTTTTCTGCATTTGATTTTAAGGTTTTTATGCCCTAACGCATGATCAATTTTCGTATAAGTTCCATGAACCTCTGAGAAAAAATTATACTCCCTTCTATCACTATTCAATTTCCTCCAGAGATCTATCATACCTAACATTTCTAGCCTTTTTTTACCTCCCTAACTTCTTTCTTATTTATTTTGTGATTTGATTTATCTAATTCTGAGAGAGCAAAGTTGAGATCCCCCACTAGTATAGTATTACTGTCTATTTCTCCTTGCATCTGTGTTAGTTTCTCCTCTAGGAATTTGAATGCTATACCACTAGGTGCATATATGTTTAGTATTGATACCGCTTCATTGTCTAAGGTACCCTTTAGTAAAATATAGTTTCCTCC
>JAJPUD010015529.1:14596-37077 GCA_023553655.1 Myrmecobius fasciatus | reverse complement strand
AATAAAGAGTGCTAAGGTCTGATGAGGTAGGTAGGTGGTGACTGTGGGAGGGGAGCTAAGAACACCAATATGAGAAAAATTATTGAGGTAGAATTCACAAGACGACTTCTGATGGGATATAGTGGCAGGGGGTACATGGAGAAGGGAGAATGGAGAATTGAGGATGACTTGGAGATTGTCGACTTGAGTGACTGGATGGATGGTGGTGACCTTTCCAATAGGAAAATTCTGAAAAGGGCTAAGTCTGGAGTGAGAAACATAATGAGCTCCATTTGGACACCTTGAGTTTGAGATTTCCTCAGAGCACCCAGTTGGAGATGTCCAAGAGGTTGCTGGAAGTTACAGGAATAGAATTCAGGAGAAAGACTTAAGGTGGATAATATAGAGCTGAGAGTCATCTATATTTAGATGTTAATTGAATCGAGGGGGTTGATGAAATTACTTAAAGATGTTTAGAGAAAGAACATAAGGGGACCCAGGTCACAAATTTGAGGGATGTGGAAGAATAGCCAACAAAGGAGACAAAGAAGGATAGGAGGAGAATCAGGAGACAGTAAGACAGGAGACGGAGGAGAGGGGGATCGGGTGCAAGCAATGGCCAACAGCATACAGGGCTGTCAAGAAGTCTGAAGAGAACTGAGAAAGGGCATTAGATTTAATGTTAAGTGATCATTAGAAATCTTGGAGAGAAGCTTCAATTGAGTGGGAGGGATGAAAGTAATGCTGAGCTGAAACCAGCTCAAACCATCTTCTAAGAGTCAATTGTTCAATTTTTCATTTGAGCATTTATGTCTCTTAAATCAGCAGATGCTTCACATCAAGGTATGATTTATTATTGTGTGGCTTTTCTAGGCTTAAGAAAGTGATTTAGAAAATAACAATAATGCAGATTAAACTTAATACTGCATTGTGCTTACTTTTTTTAGTCAGTTTTTTATTTAATTTTTTCTCAATTACATTAACATTTGCTTTTTTTAAATTATAAGTTCCAATTTCATTTCTTCCCTCTCCCTACTCTCCCCCTCCTTATTTCTATTTTATTTTTCCCCAGTTATATGTAAAACAATTTTTGACATGTTTTTAAAACTTTGAGTTCCAGAAGGCACATGTGAAGTCATACAAAACATTTTCATAAAAGTTTTGTTGTTAAAGAAAACAGATTTCCTCTTTCCCCCCCCCAAAAAAAAACTCAAGAAAAATAAAGTTTTAAAAAATGTTCTTCAATCTGTATCCTAACATAATCAGTTCTTTCTCTGGGTATGGATAGCATTTTTCATCGTTAAGTCCTTCAGAATAGTCTTGGACCATTATTATATTGCTGAGAATAGCAAAGTCATTTACAGCTGATCATCTTAAAAAGTTATTGTAACTTTGAACACAGTACCTTTCAGTCTGTATGGGCTCATGCAAATCTTTCCAGGTTTTTCTGAGAACATCATTTCTCATAGTATAATATCACTCTATCTTAATGACATACTACAATTTGTTCAACCAATCCCCAGTTAATGGGCAGCCCCTCAATTTCCAATTCTTTGCCATCACAAAAAGAGCTGCTATAAATATTTTTGTACATATAGTTCCTTTTCCTTTTTTTTAATCTCTTTTGGGATACATGCCTAGCAGTGGTATTGCTAGGTCAAAGAGTCTGAATGATTCTATAGCCCTCTGGGCATAGTTTCACATTGCTCTACAGAATGATTGAATCAATTCACAATTCCACCAACAATGCATTTAGTGTCTCAATTTCCCTACAATCCATCCAACATTTGTCATTTTCCTTTTCTGGCCTGTCAGTCAATCTACTAGGAATGAGGTAGCACCTTAGAATTGTTCCAATTTGCATCTCTCCAATCAATAGTGAGTTACAGTACTTTTTTCATATGGATATAAATAGCATTGATTACTTCATTTCTTTTGATCATTAATCACTTGAGGAACAGCTACCATTTTTAATAAATTTGCCTCAGTTCTTTATATGTTTGAGAAATAAAGCTTTTATCAGAGAAACTTGCTTCAAAATTCTTTTCACAATTACTGTTGTTAACTGTATGTTCCCACACTTATTCTGTCTATTCACCCTGTCCCTCCGCAAAAGTAGGTTGCTTCTGACTACCCCCTTTCCCAACATGTCCTCCCCCCTCATCTGTTCCCTTTTTCCCTTCCACTGTAAAAGCTTTTTCTTGCCTCTTTTATATATGATAATTTACCCCCATTCTACCCCTCTTTTTCCCTTTCTCCCAATACATTCCTTTTTCACTCCTTAATTTTATTTTTTTAGATATTTGTTCACATTCAACTCACACCTGTGCCCTCTGTCTATATATACTCTTTCTAACTGCCCTAATAATGAAAAAGTTCTCATGAGTAACAAGTATCATCTTCTTATGTAGGTATATAAACAGATTAACCGGGGCAGCTAGGTGGCGCAGTGGATAGAGCACCAGCCCTGAAGTCAGGAGGACCTGAGTTCAAATCTGGTCTCAGAGACGTAACAGCTGTGTGACCCTGGGCAAGTCACTTAACCCCAATTGCCTCAGCAAAAAAAAAAAAAAATTAGCCTTATTACATCCCTTATGATTTCCCTTTCCTGATTACCATTTTATGCTTCTCTTGAGTCTTGTATTTGAAAGTCAAGTTTTCTATTCCGCTCTGGCCTTGTCATCATGAACGCTTGAAAGTTTTCTATTTCATTGAATTTCCATTTTTTTTTTCCCTGAAGGAGTATGCTCAGTTTTGCTGGGTAGATATTTCTTGGTTGTAATCCTAGCACCTTTGTTCTCCAGAATATCATATTCTAAGTCCTCCAATCCTTTAATTTAGAAGCTGCTAAATCTTGCATTGGTTCCATCATGCTTGAATTGTTTCTTTGTGGGTGCTTGCAATATTTTCACCTTGACCTGACCGTTCTGAAATTTGGCTACAATATTCCTAGGAGTTTTCATTTGGGGATCGCTTTCGGGAGGTGATTGGTGGCTTCTTTCAATTTTAGTGCTACCCTCTGGTTCTAGAATATCAGGACAGTTTTCCTTGATAATTTTTTGAACAATGATGTCTAGGCTCTTTTTTAATATAGCTTTCATATAGCCTAATAATTTTACAATTATCTCTCCTGGATCTATTTTCTAAGTCAGTTGTTTTTCAATGAGATATTTCACCTTGTTTTCTATTTTTCCATTCTTTTGGTTTTGTTTTATTGTTTCTTGATTTCTCATATGTTCAGTTCTCATTTTTAAGGAATTATTTTCCTCAGTGAGGACATCTTTTCTTTTCCTCAGTGTACTTCCTTTTCTGTCTGGCCAATTTTGCTTTAAAAGACATTCTTCTCCTCATTGGGTTTTTGTACTTCCTTTTGCATCATTCTCATTTTTCTTCCAATTTTTTTCCTCTAATTCTCTTATTTGATTTTCGGAATCCTATTTGAGCTATTCCATGGCCTGAGACCAATTTTTATTTTTCTTGCAGGTTTTGGATGTAGAAGCTTTGACTTTGTTATATTCTTCTGAGTGTGTATTTTGATCTTCTTTATCATCATCATGACTTTGTTAAAGTAGGGCTCTGCTTCCAGGGTGGAGGGTTTATTGTCCCAAGTTTCAGGATTTTTCTAGGGACCTGTAAGTCTTCAGTTCTTCCAAGGTGGTATGATCTAAAGAGAGATGTTTTTTTACTACTCTCCTGGCCTATCTGGTCTATCAGCAATCACAAGCACTCTTTTCTGCTCAAAAACTGTGAGGAGGGTCCCTGCTCCATTCTGGCTGCAAGCTGTGGTATGCAAGTGCTCTTCCTCCCCCTGGGACTGTGAGCCAGGACTGGGTCCTGAATCCAACTATGGGCAAAGCAATAGAATCCTGCCTCAGTGCTGGCAAAGAGCTTTTTTTTAACCTTCTTCTGAACAATTGGTCCTTCCCCTTACTGTCTGTGGGCTGACACTTCCAGAGACAGCTACTGCTGGTTCAGTGGCTCCCAAAGCCTTGACTCCACTCCATTCTCACCCTAGTGCAACATTCTTTTGTCTTCGACTGGAAAATTGTTTCACCCCTCTTTTTGTGAGTTCTAACACTCTAGAATTTATTTAGAGTTATTATTTAAAGATATTTGGAGGAGTTTAGCAGAGAGCTTAGGCAGGTTCCTGCATTTACTCTGCCATGTTGGCTCTAATTCCCTTCATCTCCCCTCCTTGAGAAAGCAAGCAATTTACTACAGATTATACATGTGCAAGCATGCAAAATATATTTTCATATTAGGCATGTTGGGGAAAAAACTAACCAAAAAGACCAAGAATAATAAAGTTTTTTAAAATATGCTTCAGACTGCATTCATATGCTATCAGTTCTTTCTCTAGAAGTGGATATCATTTTTCATCATAAGTCCTTTGGAATAGTTTATTATGTACAGTGTTTTCCTTGTTCTTCTCATTTCATTTTGTATTAGTTCATATAAGCTTTTCCAGGATTTTCTGAAATCATTCCACTTGTCATTTCTTATAGCACATACTAATTGATTCCTCAATTGATAAGCATTCTCTCAAGTTCTAATTCTTTGCCACCACAAAAAAAGTTGCTGTAAATGTTTTTGTACAAATAGGTCCTCTTCCCCCCTCTTTTTGTCTCTTTGGATCAAAGGGTATGCAGTGACTACATATCCATAACCTATATCAAAATGCTTGGGTTTTTTTTTTTCAATGATGGCGGGTGGGGAGAAAGGAGGGGAGAAAATCTGGAATTCAAAGTTTTAAAAACATATTAAAAATTGTTTTTACCTTCAACTAGGGAAAAATAAAATACTAAATTTTAAAAGGGGTATGCAGTGTGGTAACCCTTTGGGCGTAGTTCCAAATTGCTCTCCAGAATGGTTGGATCAGTTCACATCTTCACTTAGCATCCCAGCTTTCCCACATTTCCTCCAACATTTGTCATTTTAGCCAATGTGAAAAGTGTAAGGTGATATTTTAGAGTTGTCTTAATTGGCATTTTGGAGAGTTAGTTCTTAAGAGGTTACTAATACATCCTTAAATGAAAGTCAGATTACAAGACACTAAAAATTGAGTGGGAGGTGAGAAAGGAAAGGTAAGGGAGTAGATGGATTTTACTCAGTTTGGTTGTTGGGAGTTGGGAGAGCTTGAGGGAATGGTAGTTCAAGTGATCATTTATTAAGGGTATGTTTGGAGATTTCAGAGAAGTGGCTGATTCATAGGGAGGTTTGTAAGATAGAGGTGAAGGAGAAGATCAGTGGGGCCATTGGAGATGGGAGGAATGAGATCAAGGACACAAGTAGAGGGACTGACCTTAGAGAAGAGAAGGCTGCCTCTTTCAGCAGACAGTGGCAAAGGTGGAGAGAACAAAGAAGTTATCAGGAGTTTCTGAAGTGTAGAATAAAAGAAGAGGAAGCTTGTGGTCAAGCTTTGGGGCAGGAAGACCCTCTTGATCATTTTCAGGGAAGACTGTCGCTTCATTCAAGCTTGCAATGAAGTTTTATTCTCCAGATCATCTCCCATAATACTTGTTGCCTCACCTGGATTTTTAAGGTTGATATTTGGCGCCCAAGGATAGAACCCTAATAATTGCATCTTGTTTGATTTGACCCATCATTTGAGGTGTTTGGGGACTAGAGTAAGGGATCTTGGCTCTTCGGCTCAAGTCCAAGTCACATTTACATCTGACGAACACTCCCTCTGTGCCTCTACTCAAGTCCCTGATGAAAACAGTGAATATTTTGCCAGACTCGTCTTGAGGCTACTCCGTAAAGACTATCTTTTAAGAGGACCTTGACTTACCAATGAGTGGCCCTGGGGTTCACTCATTCAATCTTTTCCAATTCTACTTCACCGTACTATCATTTAGGCAACATGACCACTCTGACTACTGCCCCTCCCCGCTCCCTCATTGGGCTACCTCTTTCTTATCTTTTACAGAAGCTGATTGATAAGGAACCTCGAGACATTCTGTGCACCTCAACCTGACAGGAGGCTATGTTGGCGATCGCAAGTCTCAGGTAACTCTATTCCCACTCTGTTTTTTGCTTTCTAGTCTTTTCAGCCCTGGGCCTGAGACTAGGGATGACAGTCTTCTCTTTGGCTGCTGTTTTCTTACCTGAGAATCTATGGCCAAAGGGGGTTGGGTGGTAAGGAGTTCAGAGGAGATATGTTAGAGGGTTGGGTCTGGGGACAGGAAGACCTGCATTCGAGTCCAGCTTCAGATACAGGGCAGTGTGACCCTGGGCAAGTCACTTCATGTCTTCCTGCCTCAGTTCCTCAACTATAAAATGGGAATTGAGGTTATACCCTCCTCCCCATTGTAAGGATCAAATGGAATAACATTTATAAAGCCCTTTGCAAACTTCCAAGCTATTGTCATCATCATCATCGTTGTTATTGTTGCTGTTATTATTTTCCAGTATTATCTACCTTTTCATGGCGTACAGGTGATTTCTCCCCATTTCCTTCATGAGTTGAAATCAGAAATGAAAGGGGCTGGATTGTTCCCTCCAGTGGTCAATTTTAAGAGACTGGAGGACCCATGTGAAGTAGGGCACCCTCTCATGGGGAGGCTGGCTCGGTGCCCGCAGAGCCCAGTAAAATTGGGAATTGACCCCAGAGGGTTCTTCTTTCCCCTTTTGTTCTCTGAGGGAAGTCTATCCTGGCCCCTGGGGTCCACATCCCTTATCCTGGATTTCTCTTCCCCCTGTCAGCTCTTTCTTTTCCCACCATTGTATCTCCTCTCTTAGCAAACTAAAGCCCCCTCTAAAGCTCAAAGAGAAGTCGAAACTTTTATACGTCTGCTTCCGGAGTGTCTTCACCCTGCCAGTGATAGAGAGCCTGGAGAAGCATACTTGCCTGATGATGAACCCCCCCAATATTCAGGTGACAGGGACATTACCAACCCCCAACAGACCACACATCACAGATTCATGTGGTTTCCAGTCCTAGTCCTGCCACAAACCCTCAAGTCACTTTCTCACCCTCTCTGGTCAAGAAAATATTGAGGCCAGGTTGACTGGATCTAGCTTGCTTGACAGCTTGGGAAAATCCCTTCCCTTCTCTGGGACTCAGTTTCCTCCTTTGCCAAATGAGAGGATTAGACTCAATGGCATCTGAAGCCCCTTCCAGCTCTAGATTTAGAATCCTATGTGTGACCAACATAGGGCAAGATTTTAGCTGGGCCCGAAGGAAGCCAGGAGGTGCAATGAGGAATGGTGGCAGGCCAGACATGGGCACATCCCCAGAAAATGCCCAGAGATGAGAGGTGAAGAGTCTCACTTGAGGAACGCAAAGTTCTGTGTTACCCAGATGTCAGAATACATAAGGATGAGGGAGGTTTAAGAAAACTGGAAAGGCAGGAGGTCAGGTTTTGAAGGACTTCAGGAGTCAAACAGGGGGCAGCTCAGTGGCACAGTGAATAGAGTATCAACCCTGTAGACAGGAGGAGTTGAAATCTGGCCTCAGACACTTACTAGCTGTGTGACCCTAGGCAAGTGACTTAACCCAATTGCCTAAAAAATACAACAACAAAAGCCGAGGAGAATTTATACTGGAAGTAATGGGGAGTCCGAAGAATGTTGAATATGGGGGTAATATGGTGCTCTAGGAAGATCACTTTGGCAGCTAAGTGGAGGATGGACTGGAGTGGGGGGAGACTTAGGGCAGGCAGCTGTCCCATCATCCACTGCAGTAGTTTTGGGGCGAGGAGATGAGGGCCAGAGAGGTGTCTGTGTCAGCAGAGAGAAGATGACATATTGGAAAGAAGTTCTGCGAGCCAGGTCTATGGGATTTGGAGGGGGAAGGAGAAAGGAGGGAGGGAGGAATCAAAGATGCCCTCTACATTGTGAGCCTGGGTAGCTTGGAGCCTAGAGCTGCTCCCAACAGTAACAGGGAAGACTGAAAGAAAGGAGGCTTTGGTGGCAAAAGATAATGAGCTCTGTTTTGAACAGAGTGAGCTCAAAGATGTCTTTGAGAAATCAGTTCGAAGAAGCTAGATGGAGGGTCAGGAGAGAGGTTAGGAACAAGAAATAGAGGTGAGAATAGAGAAGAATTACAGGATCACCCAGGAAAGCCACAGGGAGGGAGAAGAGGGGACACAGATGTACTGGGTGAATTTCCTTACACAAATGAAGGAAGGAAAAAGCCTGTATTGAGCACCTACTGTGTTGCCAGACGCCATGCTGAGTGCTGGGGATGTAGAACCTTTAAAAAGTCAAACAGTCCCTCCATCAAAGAGTGTTAACACAAATGGAGGGGAAGCCTGGCCCATGAGTGGGTGTTTGGGTCTCAGAAGTCACTGGGGGACTAAATAAGGCGACTGGCCAGGAAATGTAGCTTCCTAAGAGGGCTTAGACCTCTCTGTATCTCCCACCGTGTCTATCCTAGGGTTAGCCATTCTGCCCAATTCCAACATACGTGAACGGATGAATCAATGAATGGATGTGTACTTTGGGTTGATTGGGAAGGGAGAAGCAGATGACCTTTGGGGTTTTCTCCTACCCCTGTGAGGGCCTCCCTGGGAGCCCCCAGACCCACGTCTCTACTAATGGTTGCTTTTTCTCTCCCTCCCAGGTTCTCTTCAGCGAAACAATGCAAGCTCTGGATCAAGTACTTCAGGGGTTCCTGTCTGAAAACCCAGACCCAGGAGAAATACTCTACATTGTGGAGGTGTGAGCTCCACCGCCCCAAGATTGGGACAGAGGGCAAGGGCTCTCCCTGGGAGAACTGGCCGGGGGGGGGGCACTGCCTCTCAGAGTAGCAGGCAGGACCATTCATTGCACGCAAGCTAGAGATTCTTTTAGCCAAATCCTCCACCTGCTCCGAGTGGAGAGGGGAAAATCTCAAATGGCGAATGCTAATGGCCTCAAGCCAAGTCCTAGGCCTTCTGCTTCCTAGCTATGCGACCTGTATTCCTCAGTGATCTGCCTTGAAAAATGGGGGAGTTGGACCAGATGGCCTCTTCCAACTCCAAATCTAGGGTGCTATGTGTAACCTTAGACCAGCCATATAGACTCTGTATGCCTCAGTTTCCTCCTATGTTCAATGAGGGGGTTGGACCAGATGGCCTCACAGGCCCCTTCCAGCTCCAGAGCTCAGTTTCTCTGATCTTCACCTCACTTGGGCAGCTCTGATCTTCTCTGAACTCTAATGCCCAGTGAAAAGGAAAGTTGCCACCAGAGCCCCTTTTAAATGGAGCTGGAATAGGCTGCTTGAGGCCTAGGATTTCCGAGACCTTGGGGAAGCCCCTCAGCCTTCATCTAGGCCTTCCCACCCTGTAGTTATGGGGTGCCACTCAAAGTCTGATTAGTGCCCTTTCTGTGCCCTCTCTAGCTCTTAATCTAGAAACTTAGAATCTTGGTCTAATTCAGCTTCTGGGTCCATTGGGTTCCACTTCCTAGAACTCCTGGGGAAGGTTCTGTGACTGCTTATGGGGAAAAAATTCCCAGTGAAGAAGCCATTATTCTGATAGAAATAAGTGAATTGACTCTTCTAGGTCCTACCTCTTTCTCCAAATGTGTCTGTGGCCCAAGCTTGCTATCATCTGTCGTCACTCATCTATTACAGGAGCTTTAATTGAGGCAGCATGCTATAGTGGCCCTAGAGTCAGGAAGACCTAGGTTCAAATCCTGTTCTAACTACTTTCCAATTATGTTGCCCTAAGCAAGTCATTTTACACCACTGGGCCTGCTTCCTCCTCTGTGAAATGAGGGGGTGGACCAGCTTCCTTCCCTCTGAGGGCCCTTAGGACGCCCTGGATCTAGGATCCTAGGAACCTATAAATTAGCCCTCAGGGGTTCCTAAAGTCCCAACCAGGGCCAATGATTGGCTCATTATGCCAAGGAGCGAAGAGCATTCATAGTAACATTGTAACACCACCATACTCTGTTTCTTATAGCTCCAGGCTGCTAGAAACTATTCTGTTTACTGTAGCATTCATCTATATCCAATGGGGAAGGGAAAAGAGGCAGAGAAAGACAGACAGACAGAGAAACAGAGACAGAGATACAGAGAAAGAGAGAGACAGAGAGAAAGAGAGACAGACAGAAAGAAAGAGAGAGACAGAGAGAGTAAAAAAGGGAGGGGGGGAGAAAACCCAAAAAAAAGAACAGGAGAAGAGATGGTGATAGAGAGGAAAGAAAGGGGGAAGAGAGAGACAGAGACAGAGAGACAAAGACAGAGAGAGAGGGAGGGAGGGAGAGAGAGACAGACAGAGGGAGGGAGGGAGAGGAAGAGAGAGAAAGAGAAAGAGAGAGAGAGAGAGATCCATCCTCAGTCCTCCATGACTTCCTTAAATGAATGCAGTAGGTTAGGATATCCTTTCCAGAGATGAAAGGCACCAAGAAAAGGGGACAAGGGCACAAGATGAGAGGCAAGAAACAGTCAAGCATGATGCATTTGCAATCAGGAAACCTCCACCCAAGGCATGCTGCTAACTCCTCTTCTCCTAAAGGTCCTCCCCCATTTCTTGGAGCTCTTCCTCCTTTCTCACCCAGAAGGGCAGCCCCCAGTTCCAATCCCTTCAGGTGGCTGGGAAAAATATTCCTATCAACCAGAAAACTGTGTTCATCTTAAGACCCCCTTAATCCATTTTCCAGAGAAAGGATTTCCCCCCACTTTTGTCTTTATCTATCACCCACTTTTAAACCACGGGGCTTTTTCGAAGAGTCTGGAAAGAGCTTTGGCAAGAAACTTGGAATATGCTTTCACAATAAAATCATGAATCTGGAGCTTGAAGAAATTCCAGATCATTGGCCCAACCCCTCATTTTAGAGACCAAGAAACTGAGGCCCTGAGATTTGCTTGAGATCGCAGGGGTAGAATTATAGCCAGTTGGCTGGAGCTGATTGTTAACATTTTCAGCGTAAGCATTGAAAACTCAGAAATTGGCTTGCTCTAGGATTTTGTTGATTGTTTAGAATTAAGAAAATGATGGAGAAAATGTTAATAATGAGGATGAACTGATAAAGGATGCACACACCCTCCACCAAGCCACTTGTTAAATATTTACCGGCATACTCCCGAAACATTAAATGCAGGACCTTTGCTTCCAGATCCAGCAGGCTTTTCGTTCCCTGACAGAGGATCTAGGGATCGTGTTTATCTGGCTCCCGGTGAAGGCTTTGGACTCTAGCTGAGTCTCTCTCTTACCACTCTCTATTCACTGTTCTCTCCTCATCTCTAGCAAATGATCCTCTGGATGGACTCGGACCATTCCCATCAGCGCCAGCGGGCGATTAGAAGCATTACAATCTTTCTCAAGTTCATTGTGGAGCAATTCAACGTAAAAGTGAGTTGGACCCCTGCCTTGCTCCTCACAGCTCAGCCCCTAAGTCTCCCTTGATGCCCAAGTTGCCTTTCGCTCTCAGAGCAGAGGACAGGCTGGCTCCGTTCCCCTACACTTTCTGCTGGGGTCTCTGTTGAGCCCCTGAACAAATGTTCTTTGGATTGGCTTGCTTCCCTGGCCCTGGCCTTTTTCCAGCCAGTAGAAAGCCAGTCATAGGCCACATTGGAAGGGGTGATCCTTAAAGGACAAGGAATCCAACCCTCTCCATAACATCCTCAACACATGATCATCAGGCCTCCTCTTAAGTCATGGAGAGACCCACTTACTAGGGCCCCTAATTGCCTGTTTGACTTTGTTACAGCTGTAAATTCATTCTGCTAGGTTCTCCCAACAGCCCCGAGAGGCCAACAGGGTAGGCAGCCAATGACAGACAATTCCCCAGAGGAACAGAGCTCATCTCTCCGCTCACCTCTTACCCTTCCCTCTTATCCATCCATGTGATGATACGCTGTGGCAGAAGCACTAGTCTGTGCTCATTCTACTTGTGTTACCTTAATTAAGACACATCCCAGGATGTTAAATCCGGTGATAGAAGGGACTTCAGTGGCCATCTTTGCCAGTCCTTTAATTTTACAATGGAAGAAAATAGGAGGAAGTCTAGGAAAGGGAAATGAAATAGGTACATGAATACCCATAATTACAAGTCACTGGGGGAAATGTGCTCTGTGTTTCCAAAGTAGGCATCCTTTGGGTTGGGTGGAATCAGACGCATGTTAGCAGAAGCCAAAAGTCAAGGTTTCCTAAAGACAGCATCTGCCTTGCAAATATCCCCCTTTTAGTGCCTAATTCATCATTAATAAAGGCCCACTCATGGCCCTCTGGTGTTTTTCTGGAAGGCTTCCTGGGGACCAGTATCCTAAGGGCTACTATGGTGAATGAGATGCCCAGGCAGAATGCCCACAAGAGTGGGTTGGGCCTGGGCCTACATGAGCAGGAGCCAACTCACTCTTTCCTCTTCCTGGCAATTGAAGGTGAATTTTACCCAAATCGGACACCTGGTGGGCATGTTGGGGATGCTCTGTGGCCATCCTGATGAAAATACCAAACGGCAAGCTACAGAAAGCATGTTCTGCCTCTATACCATCCTGCTTCGCCAGAAGGGTAGGCCAGCATCTGCAGACTCCGGGCCCCTCCTCAGAACCCGGGGACTTGGGCTCAGAGTAGGGAGGGGCACTCTGGTAGAATTGTGTCTTCCCTGGGGCTCTTTGCTGGGAGATGGAGGGATGACAGCCCCGCTCCTGGGCATGACTGTGTCTGGCAGGACTCTGCTCTGAGACTGATGCCAAAGTGAAGGAAAAAGAGGAAGATCTGGTACTTCTGCCATTTAAGAAAGGGCTTTGTTCCATACACCATCAACTTTTTGAGCAGCAATGACCAGATCGTGAAGGTAACAGCCTCTAACCAGGCAGGTAGGAGAGGGACACTGGAACCTGCAGGGAGGACTCCTTAGGCCCCAACCTACCTCCCATTGTCTGGTCAGAGGTCATGTATTCCAAATATCCCCTCAGAGAAGGAAGTGACTTGTCCAAGATCACATAACTAACTACCATCAGACTCATGATTTGAGCCCACATCTGATGTTCAGTGCCTTAAGTTCGAAAATCTCTTTTAGCTCTAAAATACTGTTTTCTCATCAAATCTGAGCCCAACTTGCCTCGAATCACCGCATTATGGAGAAGAACCAATTCTGTCACAGCTGATCAACACACAATCTTGCTGTCACTGTGTACCGTGCTGGTTCTGCTCATTTTACTCAGCATCAGTTCATGTCACTTACTTATTTAAAAAGAATAAAAACGCCCCTTTTCCTCATACTTCAAGGCTGAGGAAGGACTGCCTTCCTTAATAGTGCCGGAAGATTAGTGTGAGTTATATGTGAAAAAAATGGATGAAGGAAATGAGGCCTTAGCAAAGTTGGGTGATGCACTCTAGGCCACACAGCTCAGTGAAATCTGAAGCCCAGGGATGGGGCCTCAGATACTGGGCCCCTCGGCAAAGCTCCCCTGCCCCTGGCCTGGCAGGCAAGAGCTGTATGAGGGGCATAGCTCCAGCTCAGCCACCCCATAATTTGGCGACTGTGGCCTTGTCATTTCCCTACTCTAGCCTCCTGTTGCTTCATCTATAAAATGAAATACCTCTGTTTGAACCCTGACCGTCTCTGTTCTAAGCTCTCTGTAGCTTTGATGTTGTTCCGTTCTACATTCTAAAGTCTCTTCTCCCACATCATTCTATGTTCTAAGGTCCTTTCCAACTTTGGACATTTGATGCTCAAAGATCCTTGCCCACTCTGACTTTCTCTGGTCCAGGGTCCTCCGACTGGGATATTATGTTTGTCTAAAGTGGCCTGGCCTATGCAGAATGGCACTGGATCCAAAGACCAGGAGCTGAGCTCCAATTCCATCTTCCTGAGGCCTGGGCTAGGGCTCCAGGCCTTAAGCCTCAGTTTTTTTCCTCTTTGTAATAGACATGCTGTACTGTTTATCTAAGGCTGCTAGGTGGCGCTGCAGTGGATAGAGTGCCAGGTCTGGAGTTAGGAGGACCTGAGTTCAAATGTGACCTCAGACACTTACAGCTGTGTGGTCCTGGGCAAGTCACTTCACCTCTATTTGCCTCATCTGTAAAATGGGGGCATGCCAGCAAAGGAAATGACAAACCCCTCCAGTATCTTTGCCAAGAAACCCCTATTGACAAAGTTCACAAGTTCACAACTAAACTACTCAACAATAATAACTATTTACCTAAAAGAGCTGTTGTAGGGAAATTTCATTTTTCCATTTTAAAGCAGTAGAGAAATGGAACCCATCCCCCTTATTTATTGAGCATCTCATTTTTGCATCCTTATGCACCTAGTACATAATAGACATCTACTGTGTACTCAAACTCTATATCTGATTTTGCTGTGGGGCATAGGGATCCGAGGATTGAAGCTAAGAGGCAACTCAGAGATCATTTAATCTAAGCCTCTCATTCTACAGAAAGGGGAAACTGAGCCCTGAGAAAGTAAAGTGATATAATTAGGGTACACATAAGATCCTAGAACTGGAAGAGACCAGAGGTCAATTAGTTCAACCCCCTTATTTTACAGAGAGAGAAACTGAGGCTCAGAAAGGGGAAGGGTCACATGTAATAAAAGTGTGAGAGATAGGATCTGAACCCACAGAACTACAGAGGCTCCTGCCTTTTCCCTTGTGCCCCACTGCCTCCCCTATAGTAAAGGCACACAATAAAAACAGAGCCCTTGCCCTCAGAAAACCCCCAAAAGAAGTGGGGAGAGGGACACAGAGGTGGAAGCAGAGAACTCAAAGCAGTGATAAGGTCAATGAAACGGGTCCAGACCTCAGTGACTCAGAAAGCCCTCCCCACTGGCCAGCTTTGAGATGGGAATCCCAGGTCCTACCAGCTGGCTCACTGCAGAACCATTTAGAGACTCTGTGGTACCAGAAAGAAAGTGTTGGACATAAGCCCAACCAGGGCCCAGATCTTACCTAACTCTTGTTGTGGGACCTCAGCCAAATGCATCCTCTGATCTAGGCTTCATCTGTAAAATTAGTATCACAATCTTGGTACTCTCTATACCCAGGACTATGGGGAGGATGGTGTTTTGTAGACCTTAATGAGCTTGAGAAATGGGGGTTATAATCAAGTCTGAATCCCAGTGTATCATGGAGAGCATTCATGGAAGTCAGTGTTAGCAAGCATATCCCCCATGGATCCATTCTGAAGGAAAGAGGAAGCAGCCAGGACCTGAGCTCCTAACCAGACCATAGAGAGTTCATTTAACTTCTCTGGACCTCAGCTTCCCCCTCTGTAAAATGGAAGGTGATTTAGAGTATGAGATGGCCCTGTTTCCTTCCAGTGCTCCATCTATATTCATATGAGCCATCCTTCCCTTTTCTCACTTGGGTAGGGTGGACCATTGCAGTAGAAAGAACACTATTCTTGGATTCAGAGGCTCTGTGTTTGAGTGCCTACTTTGCCACTTCCTACGTGACCTTGGGCATCCCTGTCTAGGTCTCTCTTTTTGTCTCTGTTAAAGAATCTAGAAGGGCCTTCCCACCTGTAATGGTTTGAGCCCAGTTTCCTTTGAGCTTCAAATTCCCTCCCAACCAATCAGCTCCCCCAGTGGAGGGGAGCTCAGTGAGTTCTCCTAATCTCACTAGAGTAGTACCCACAGCTGGGAGCTCAGCTTTCCCAAATGTTCCCTCTGCCACATCCACCCACGCCCCCCAGAGATAAGGATGCCCTGGCTCCAGCCACGCCCCTCCTGGCTGATGTTTCCATCTGCTGCAGGCATTTGGGGACCACTTCGACCTTTCACAGCTGCGGGATTTCATGGTGACCTTGGTAGAAGGCTTGCATTGTAGTGTCATCTTCAGAGCCCAAACTGCTGCTGAGCTGCTGCACGAAAGCTGTGAATACTTTGGGAACAAACTCAAGGAGGTAAGGAGGCAGCGAAGTCCCTTAGGACACAGAGGAGAGGCAAGACCTGTAAAATTTAGGCCTTCACTGTGGGGAGCCAAGAAATATCATGCAACAAACATGGAAGCTCCAGTCCAGTGCCTGTCCAGGACTACACTGGGAGCTGGGGGGCGGAGCAGGTATACAAAGAGACCCCCCAGCAGAGCTTCTCCTCCAAAGAGTTCTGAACAGGGCAGGAAGTCATTTTCCCTGACCTCTTCCCTGGGAAGTAGTGCTAGCCTCCATTCTCTAGGTTCAAGAAGCCCATTTGGGCAAGGCCCTGAAATGACACATGGCCGGGTCATGCTTCCAGGCACATGGCCGGGTCATGCTCTCCACAGCAGCAGAGAACAACAAACATTTATTCAGCCTCTCTGCTGGTGTACAGCCTTGTTTGCACTACATGTTGAGGTTGGAGAGAGAGAGAGATGATTGATATAGCCATTCAATGAGCATTTTGGAAGCATCGCTAATTATTGAATTAGGTCCTCAGAGACTCTCCATTTTAGGCCCATTTGGGAAGGCCACACCGCTGGGTCAGAGGGCTGGGGGGCACGGAGAAGCTGTGGACTCCTCCCTCCTAGAATGTTCCAGCATCTCCTCAACCCCCCCCCCCAGCAGCAGCTCTTGCTATATCCCTAACCAGCTCACACAAAGATGGGGTGAGGAGGATGGGGGTGTGAGGCAGTGCTTCCGATCATGACACACAGTGCGCTCCACACACCATGCGAGAGAGAGAGAGAGAGCCAGACTGGCCGGTCACTTCAGAAAGAAACTAGACTCATTTCAGCTCCACAGTAGAGGAACCTGGCCATTCCCTTCCCTTTGAGCATTAGGGAGCTGGAAATCTTGACCCACGGGAGCCCAAGCAGGCAAAACCAGTACCACAGGGTGCTGGGTGAAAATCTAGGGCAAGAGATCAAGTTGTCCCCTGACCCTTAGTTTCCTGCCGACCTAATTAAGCAGACAGCCAGATCCCAGATGGAAATCTTGTCTCTGCCCTTCCAGCCGTTGTTTGGCTCAGTCTTCCCCTTCTGGGCTCCCACAGGTCATGGCTTCTGATCCCCAGGCGCCTAAAAGCCACAGAGGGGCTGAGGTTGGGAGAGCAATCTCCTGTCCAGTTACAACGTCCACGTGCTCTTGCTCCAGCTGGGCAATCCAGGGGCCTCCCTTCCAGGTGTGGTACAGATGATGCCATCGAGCAGTTGGCTCTGGGCTTTGAACTTCAGGGTGGCTATTAATGGTGCTGCCATCACTTTGCAGTTTTACTTCCTTACTTCTCAACTCCTCCCCTCCTCCCTCTTGCTTCTGTTCCCCAGAGTCTCCAAGTGGAGCGGAAATACGAGGACTGCAAAGGAAAATTCCACCTGTGTAAACAGAGGCAGCCACAAAATCAGGGCTCACATTGCTCCTTATTTTAAGATTGATTGGATTTGATGTTCTGATTTTTTCAATCAGCAAGCATTTATTTTCTCTCCCTCTCCCTCTACCCCTCCCCCAGTGGGGGGAAAAAAAAGAAAAGAAAAAGAAAGCCCTTGTACTGACTAAGCATTATCTAACTCAGGGCTGCTTAAACTTTTTCCACTAGGAACCTCTTTTTGCCCAAGAAATCTTTATGTGATTCGCATATATAGGTATATAACCTAGGCATACAAATCCAACATTTACTGATAATGAATCGCAAAGAAATTTGTTTTAAAACAATCCTTTGGTATACATAGAATTTTACCATGTATTAAAATGGAAAGCAAATTTGCATACTGATGGGATGGATATGCTAGTTTATTTTTACTTTTTTATTTATTTTATTTAATTTTTATTTATTTCAAGAATTAAATCTTTGTAGAATGTTTGATACCTTTTACTGGTGTCAAATTTTTTTGCAATCCCCACATTCAATTTTGCAACCCCATATGAGGTTGTGGAACCCACAAAATGCTGGGAAAGAGCAATTGGGGCTGCTGGCGGGGAGCATTGACTGAGCTAGGAATCAGGGACCAGCCTTGGAGCTGGAATACAAGGTGCTCTGGTGTATAAATCAACAAGGCAGGGTGAGCTGGGGAGGGAGATCTAGAAGGCAGAAATGTGGGGAGGGGGTTGCCCATGTAATAAAGAAGTGTAAGAAAGGAAGAAGGCTTAAGGGGAGAAAGAATAGAAACAGGGATGAAAGCAGCAGCAGGGAATAGAACTGACTCCAATCCTGTCTCGGCCACTCACCTAGGAACTGTGAGATTTGGGGCAAGGCTCTGGGCTCAGTCTCCTCCACTGAAAAAAGAGGGAGAAAGTTTGACCAGTTGACCACTAAGGACCTTTTCAGTTCCAGTGTTCTCTCTATAATATGTCTATGCTCTAAATTCACTTTTTCTTTTCTTAATCCCTTTCAATCCAGCTTCAGATTGTCATTGCATTAAGTCTGCTCTCTCCAGAGTTACCAATGATCCCTTGGTTACTAAATCCAACAACCTTTCCCCAGTCTTCATTCTTCATGACTTCTCTACAACTTTTGACACTGTGAAGCGCTTTCTCCTTGATACTCTCTTCTCTCTAGGTTTTCATGACATTTCTGTCTCTGTCTCTGTCGGTGTGTGTCTCTCTGTATCTCTCTCTCCTCTCCTCTCTGTCTATCTGTCTCGCTTTCCCTGAAGATGAGATTTTAAGTAGGAACTGAAAAAAGCCAGGAAAGCCAGAAGGTAAAAGTGAGATCAGAGGTCATTTCAGGCATGAGGTAGAATGAGCAACAGCCAGTGAAGATTCCTGGAGTTGAGAAATGGAGGGTCTGTGTGAAGAACAGCCAGGAGACCAGTGTAATTGGGTCACAGTCTGGGGTAGTGATTGGGGGGCGGGGCATAGAGATGTAAGGTATAAGAAGACTGGAAAGGAAGGAACAGGTTTGGTTATAAAGAGCTTTGAACACCAATCAGAGGCAGCAGGGTGCTGCTGAAGTATATTGAATAGGGGGAAAAGGGTGACGTGGTCAGACTTGTGCTTTAAGAAGATCAGTTTGATGGCTGGATGGAGGATGGACTGAAGTAGGGAGAGGGTTGTGGCAGGCAGACCCACCAGCAGATACTCCAGTAATCCAGACTTGAGGTTGATGACAGGGTCAGAGATGTGTGGGAGACATAGGGGAAAGATGCTATAAGAAAAAAAGGAACTTTTACCAAGTTACTTTAGACTTGGTAAAAGATGGAATATGAGAGGAAAGAATTGAGGGTGACACTTAAGTTGTAAGAGCTACAGGATGTAAGAGCTGTGCGATAGGCAGGTGTAAATACTAGACTGTAGATTATGAGAAGTTAGGTCTGGATAAGTACCTGAGAATCAGCAACAGAGAGATAATTAAATTCATGGGAATTGATGAAGTTACCAAGTGAAATAGTGTTGTGGAAGAAGAGAAGGGAGCCCAAGACATAGTCACAATTAACACAGTTAACGTGTACAATCTAGACTGATCCAGCAAAGGAAACTGAGAAGGAATGGCTGGGTAGGTAGGAGGAAAACCAGGAGAGATTATTTTCATACAGACCTAGAAGGGAGGGAGCGATCCACAGTGTCCCAGGAGTGCAAAAAGGTCAAGAATGGTGAAGATTGAAAAAAGACCATTGGATTTGACAAATTTGACAATTTGACAAATTTGACAATTTGATCATGGGTAATATTGGAGAGAGCTAAGATCTTTCCCAGGTCTCACTTTGTCTGAGGCAACACCCATTCAGTAATCAAAAGCTAGGTAAGAAATGAAGCAAAAGATGGCCTAGTTTGCCTTCATAAAAATATCCTCAGAGAGTTTAGCCATGAAACAAAAGAGAGATATGGGATGATACCTGTCAGGGATGGATGAAGTGAGGGGGTTTTTGAGGATGAGAGAAGATGAAGGAAGCAATCAGTGATCGGAAAGAAATTGAAAATTAGTGAAAAGGCAGGAAATAGAGGGGGCAGTCTTCTGGAAAGGATAGAATGGAATAGGTTCATTTGGATTTCCCATGGCAAAGATAAGGGTCACCTCTTCATGGGAGACAGGGGTGAAGATAAGAGACTGACCAAAAGCCGCTGGGTGAAGAGATGAGGAAGAGAAAGGGAGGAGAGGGAAATCTCAGTGAATGGACTCTGATTATTCAGTGATCTAGGAGGCCAGGTTCCCATCTGGGAACCTGGGGTGGGAGGAATAGGAGCCGTGGGAGATTTGAGGACCAATGAAAGAATCCCTGTAATGAGTAGGAGTGAATCCCTTAGGGAGGTGCAAAAGGGTTGCCTTGTTCTTTAAATACTAGGTTGAATTATGGCAAAAGCATGCCCAATCTTTTACTACAGTCCTGTTGATTCCCCTCCAGGGGGCAGGGCAGAAATTAAAATAAAATGAGGCTATTGATCTTGGCCTTTTACAATGGCATTACTACAGACCAGAAGGTATCTCAGAGGCCATGTAGTCCAACCCCCTCATTTTACAGGAAATGGAGTCTAGGGATTTGCCCAGGGTCACATATTACTGTGCCCATTTCATATTTAAGATTTCAAATTCGGTGCCCAAGAGCCTCTTTCCATCTTGTAGGTATTGTCAGCAGTTAGGGCATGTTGCCAATGGATGGATCTTGGCTATGGCCTCATGGCCCAGAGGCTTCCTATAATTGTGATCAACTGAGAAATTAACATTCTTATCTGTTCAATACCTTTTAAAAAATAAAAATTAAAATTAAAAAATACAAATACAATCCTTTGTTAAAACAAACATGACATTCAATGGTAAAGTTTCACAGTGCATACTCTCAAAGCAATGATCACAACACCGATATCAATATCCACTGTGTCAGTGGCTGTTATCAGTCTCTCCTTAATCCAATCTAGAGTTTTCTCATTGGGTTTGGAGAAAAGCTTATTTAGTTCTAACTTCCTCTTAATCTTTCCTTTGGAGGCAGAGTTCTTCCTTGATTTTTTATTTCAACAGCTGGGTGGAAATGTGAATTAAATTTGCACCTTAACAATCAGTAAGTTTGACAGGTGGCTTTTAAAGCCAAGTTTGGAGCTGTAGTTTTCTATCAGAAGCTATTTTCTAAAGGAGCCAATGGCTGTTCCAGAGGAGCATTTGGGAAGGTGGGGGAAATGTGGCCGGCTGGCTAAGTGAGGTTCGTAGGCTGCCTATGAGAATGGGGCCCTCTTTTCAGCCCTCTTTGCCCCTATCCAGGTGACTGAAATCGGAAAGAGGATTTACCTCCAGCTCTGTCTTATTAAAATCATGACTGCCAAGAGGATGGCCCTGTGGGCAATCTCTCCACTGATCCACCACCACACTCAGGAGCTTGTCGTCGCTTTTTTGGAATTCTCTTTATCCATGAACAGGTATAGAATTGAGATGAACTCCATGAGAGCAGCAGCCTGGTCACAGGCAAGAGCTCTGGAGGATAGACTGGCCCTGGGATAATTCCTTTTGGGGGAGAGGGATGCCATTGCTACCCTGCCCAGAGTAGGAGGGCCAGCAATGTTTATGGAACCTGGTGAATTGGGCTAAGGTTCACCATGGCCCTCCGTCTTTGCTGAGAACTCACTGGGCCCCACCACGCTTCTGCCCCACAGGAACGCTGTGAAGCTGTGGAAAGCAGTGGGATCGGACCCTCAGATCTGCCCTAAGGTGTTGGACCTACTGTTACAGAAGCTGGAGCACCGACCCTCCCTGGATGAACTGACCTACTTAGAAGGAAATTATTTAGAGTCCTTGGCTGTGAGTTACTGTTCTGTTGCCGTCTTTGCCTCCATTTTATCTTCCTGGGCTTGAGGCTTGGGAGAAGAAGCAGGCAATGGGGAAGAATAGCAAGGGCACCTACTTCTTCATCCCATTAACATCTCACAGTAACCCTGTGATGAGGGCCTATGTATTCTTAGTCCAATTTTACATATAAGGAAACTGAGCCTTAGTGCATAAGTGACCTGTGTAATTTCTCTTCTCTAGGACTCACCTGTAAAATGAGGGGATTGAAGCCCCCTCTCCTAACTCCCAACCCAGTCTCTATTCTCTCTAAGGACTTCCTTTCCCTATAGTTTTTGTTTTATTTTTTCCTTTCTTTTTTATGAATTGACAAACATTAGCAAATGCCAGCAAAGAACAGAGAAGGAGAATTGTCATAAGATCTTATGTGAGCAAAGAACAGAGAAGGAGGATTGTCGTATGATCCTATGAATCTATTGTGTACAGCTTGTTTGTTAAACTACAAATTCATGGAGATGTTTGGAAGAAGTGCACGTGCTGAACCTATATCAGATTGCTTGCTATCTAGGGGAGGGGTAGAAGGAAGGGAGAAAAAGTTGAAACACAAGGTTTTGCAAAAGTGAGTGTTGAAAACTACCTTTGCATATATTTAGAAAAATATAAAGAGTCATTCAGAGAAAAATAAAAGAATTGCTCTGTAACAAAAAAAAAGATAAAACCAAAAAAGGTACATATTCATTTTATCTCAGTAGTTTCAGCATTGTTACTGGTTTGTCTCTTCCTTCATGTCCTGCTTTTTTTGTGTGTATTTTACTTTCTTCTTTTCTTTTTTTGCTATGTTTTATTCCCCATAATTCTCCTTTCCCAAGGGAGTAGGAGAAAGCCCTTCCTTGTAACAGATAAGTATAGCCAAAGAAAATCTATGTATGGGACTGTTTTCTGAAAATCTCTCTCTCTCTCTCTCTCTCTCTCTCTCTCTCTCTCTCTCTCTCTCTCTCTCTCTCTCT
>JAJPUD010015529.1:0-14586 GCA_023553655.1 Myrmecobius fasciatus | reverse complement strand
TCTCTCTCTCTCTCTCTCTCTCTCTCTCTCTCTCTCTCTCTCTCTCTGTGTGTGTGTGTGTAATATTTTTAATCATTGGTCCTCTGGAATAACAATTGGTCATTACATTGATCATGAGTCTTGTCTTTTCACAATTGTTTTCCTTTATAATGTGCTAGTGTATAAATTGTTCTCTGGTTTCTACTCACTTCATAATGCATCAGTTAATACAAATCTTCCAAAGTTTCTATGAATCTTTCCCTTTATTCATTTCTGACAATACAATCAATTCCATTACGTTCCCATGCCTTAATTTGTTCAGTCACTCCCCAGTTGATGGGCATCCACTTTGTATTTGCTACAACAAATTATGCTACTATAAATATTTTTGTTTGTATGAGCCATTTTCCTCTTTCTTTGAACTTGCTGGGCATACACCTAGCACTATTGCTAGGTCAAAGGGTACCCATAATTCAGTGACTTTGGGGGCACAGTTCCAAATTGCTTTCCAGAATGGTTGGACCAATTCACAGCTCTATAAACTGTACATTTGTGGGCTTGTCCTTCCCATATCCCCTCTAACAAATGTCATTATCTTTTCTTTATAATTTTTGCCAGTCTGATGGGAAAGGGGTAGAACCTCAGAATTGGTTTTTGTGTGCATTTCTCCTGTTAAGAGCAACTTAGATCATTGTTCACGTATGTGTTATTGATAGCTTGCCTTTCTTCTTTTGAGAATCTCCTGTAACTATTCTCTGATCATTTACCCGTTGAGGAATGGCTTTTGTTCTCCTGTATGTGTAGGATTTCTCATTGATCTTCAATATCCAGCATCTATCCTCAGTAAATTGTTTCCCTTTGAATTGCATTGACTGTGTTTGTGTAAAATCTTTTTGATTCTGGGTCTCCAAAGATTCTCTGTTGCCTGTTTAGCCAAGAACCCCTCCCTTCTCCATTGTAATGGAAGACATTGCCTTCTGTGACCTCATTTATGTCCAAGCCATGTATCCATTTTGAGTTGACTGATATGTGGTGTGAAATATTGCTGTAAATCTACCTTCTGCCAGATTGCCTTCCAGTTTTCCCACCACTTATTGTGGATTGGTGAGCCCTTAACCTAGTAGTTAGAGTCTTTGGGCTTTTTGAACACTACCTCTCATATGACCTCACTAAACCTTGCCCTTCTCTGTCTTTCTCCAGGCCGTGAACACGCTATATGAGATAATCTTTACCTCTGAATACCAAAATGCACTGAAGGCAGCCTCTCCCCGCTTATTCTTCTCCATGGTCACCCAGATCCATTATATCTTTGAACTCAATCTGCATGACGAAAACTGCATCTATGTTAACAAAGACTTTACCACCTTTCACACCAGTCCCAACTGGTAGGTGAGACCGGTAAAACCAGTGGGCTAATGTCTGCTGTTTGACAGATTGGAAGTATGGGGCCTCGGCCACTTTGTCTCCAGTCTGGGGCTGATCCCTCCAGCCAGCCAGGCCTACCCCCCTACCCCGAGGAGGCCACGCTATAGCAGAAAGGTCCAGTGAGGCAGGACCTGGCTATTCTCTCTCTGCTTCAGGCAGGCCTCATGATTCATAAGAGTTAAAGATAGAAGGGACTTTACAGAAAGATCACCTAGCCCAACTCTGTCACTCTGACTTTTTTACAGATTGGGAAACTGAGGTTTGGAAATGGGAAGTGACTTCCCCACAGTCATACAACTAGTCAGAACTTAGTCTTGCAACTATCTTGCAGGATCTGAGATTCTGAAGTTCCAGCTTTTATTTCACAAATGAGAAAACTCAGGCTCACTGAAAGAGGTCCTCTATTTGTCTCCTTGGGCTCCCTGGTACTTAGCCAGTGACCTGCCAGAACGCCAGTCCAGTACATTGGAAAAAGCCCTGGGCAATGAGTGGAAGACCACAATTCTAGTTCTGGTTTGGACACTAACTTGCTAAGTGGCCTTGAGCAAGTCACTTATCTTGCCAGATTCTGCTTCTGCAGTAGACAGAAAAGGGCAAAGAATACTAGGTTTAGAGTCAGAACATACCTCAATCCACTCTACTACTCACTAATAGTAATGCTGATAATAATAATAGCTGGTATTTTAATGCCATTAATAACAATTTTTATAAATCATATTTTCTTCTTTTCAATTACACGGAAAGAGAGTTTTCAGCATTCATTTTTTGTAAGCTTTTGAGTTCTATGTTTTTCTCTCTTCCTCCTTTCCTCCCCTGACCCCTCCCCAAGATGGCAAGCAATAGGTTATACATGTGCAATCAGGAACAACGATGTTCTTTTAATGCTCTGAAGAATAATAATACTAAGTACTTCCCAAATCGTATCTCACCTGATTCTTACAACAACCCTGGAAGGTGGATGCTATTATTATCATCCCCATTCTACAAAAACGAAGGCAGAGAGCAGTTAAGTGGCTTGGCCAGCCTCACACAGTTAGGCAGTGTCTGAGGCTGAATTTGAACTTGGTTCTTCATAACTCCAGGCCCAGAGCTCGAACTACTAAGCTACCTAGCTGTAAGTACCTTGGAGAAGGCCCATGTCGCCCAGGCCATTTTCCCTTCTGGGAGACTTTGGGTCTGTTTTGCTATCTGTGAAGTGAAGGGGTTGGACTCCATCTTATCTCTGTGCTTCCTTCTGGTGGCAGCTCTCTGGAACTTTACGACTCTAAGAGGCTCCCGATCCTACTTTCCAGCCTCCAAAGAGTTGTCGTAATACTAAGTGATATTTCTATTCTGTTTAAGGATCCCAAAGTGCTTTTCTTAGAGCAGCTCTTTGGGGGTAGGGTTGCAAACAGCATCCCCTTGAGATCGAGAAGTTGTGAAGCCCGAGGCCCCCATCATCTGCCCAGCTCAACCAACCAGTCTCTGAGTCTGGGGACAGACTCGGGGTAGGACTAAACATCCAGGGGGGACGGGGCTGGGGCCTGAGACTGACTGAGGTGTCCTGCTCTGGCTCATAGTACATTGGTGGAGGCTGTGAAGAGTCTCTTCTCCAAGATTGGCTTCTGGAAGGAGTTTTGTTTACCTGGAGCTTCAAGATGTCTGGGCTCAGCTGACCACCCCCAGATCCTTCTTCCAGGGTGTCTCTATGCTCTCCAGGCACTATGGGTATCCTACAACTGTCTTCTATCTGACTTTCCTGCCCAGTGTTGGGGGGGGGGGAAGAGGAGTCTGCCACAGAAGGAGGTTTGTCTGAAGTTTGGTACCAGAAAACAAGGGCGAGGGGGTAAGAGAAGTGTTCATGGGTCTGGAAAGCTGGAATAAGGAGAAAAGAATGGGAAGTGGGGCTGGGGACATAGGGAGAGAGGTCTGCCACAAAACGGGGTCTTCCCAAAGAGAGCTCACCGTAGGGTTCAGCTCCAAATGCTCTCAAAGGGAGGATATTCAGCTGGGGGTAGGAGTGGGGTGGGCTCATACATGGCACACTTCACTGGCAGCTGCCCCCAGTGTCTTGCCACACCGACCAGTCTGCCTTATTGAACGAATGGGAGGGCTCTTCCCCCAGCATGAGGCCTCTAGGGGCCAAGAGCAACCTCTCCCTACTCTGGGGACCCTAGAAGGGTCACAAGATTAACCCTGTCATTTTCCAGGTAAGAGACTAATAATGCCCAGGGAGGACAAATAAGTGGTTCAAGGCCATCCAAGTCAGAAGTATCAGAGGCAGGATCTGAATTCGGAGTCTAGGACACACCCCCTCCTCCCAGCTCTGGCTCTTGCTCTGACTTTTGCTACAGTCCCCCCGTTGGCCTTTGACTGGGGGTGGAGGCGGATGTCATGCCCTAGTGTGGGCCTCCTATTCACTCTTTCTCTCCCCAGGGCCATGGTGGAATACAACTGCCCCCACATCCCTGGGATCTTGCTCTACTCCATATCCATGTTCCAGAACTGTGAGGAGAGACAGAGAGTAGTGGCTATGATTTTCTTCACAGAGGTGAGAAATGTCCTAACCCCTCCAACCTTGCCCACATCTCCCCACCGCCCACCCCTCTGCCCCGAGGCAGAGGGACCCCAAGTACGACAAGCTACCTCAGGGAGTAGTGGTCTCCAGGCAGAGGCTGGTGACCACTAGTCAGGGCTGGAGAGTGAGTGCAGTCCAGGCTGGGTGAAATGCTCCTTCCACACACACCCCCGCCACCTACCCCATGATAAATAGAAATCTCCCTGGCATTTGCCTCTTGGGAGAGAGAGCCACCCAGTCTGGCTTTTGCTTTTCCAGTTCTTGCGGAGTCCTCTGACATCAAAACTGCAGTCACAAAAAGTGATCTTGACTTATCTACACAAGGGTATCAAAGATTCCAACTTGGTGATCCGAGTGGTCAGCCTCCATTGCTTCAGCAACATTATCCACAGCCCTGAGAAGGTAAATGCCTTACCCTACTCTACTAGCTGGGAAGCCATGTCCCCTTGCTGACCCTCAGGGTCAAAGGGCAAATGAGCTCCAGTCACCTCCTCAGTCACTATTCTGCCTGTCCTTTCCCTAGGGTTATCTGCTTCAGGCCCAGCTACCATCCCTCCTAAACGCATTATATGACCCCAGTGAGAAGGTGATCATAGCCAGCCTCTATGCTGTGTCCAGCATACTCTACCAGCTAAGCAAACAGAGCGTCGGCCCCTTCAGCCTGGATCTCGCACTCACCTTGAGACCATTCTTTGACGATGTGAGCTTTGGGTGTGGGTATTTGTCAGTGTCCTAGGATTGTGCGGATGGGGGTGACTGATTGCACAGGAACGTGGTGGATTATGGGCTGAGACACTTTTAGGAAAGTAGTTGCCGGTCATGGGCCTTGGCCTCCGATTACTTATATGGTCTGTTTGAGGAGACAGGACACAGACAACAAAAGACTTAGAAATGCTTAAGCAGCATCCTGGAAAGAGTCAAGAGCATCTTCAGCTTCTTGATTTAGAGCTTGAAAGCAACGGAGTGAAACCCCTCACTTTGTAGCTGAAGAAAATGAGATACGGTATAGTTAAATGGCTTGTCCAGAATCATATGACTAGTAAATATCTGAGGCAAAATTTGAACATTGGTCTTCTTGAGGCCAAATCCAGTGTCCTATGCACTGTACCACACTGCCTCTGAATCTAACTCCTGGCTTTTCTGTATTCTGGTCATGTGACCTTGGGCAAATCACTTGATAACCCCATTTCCTCCATTGTCAGTTGAGAAAATTGGAGTAGATGAGCTCAAAGGACCCAACTATCATTAAATCCAACATCCTAATACAAGTACAAAGTGATATAGCAGCAGCATAAGCAGACTGGGGTGTGTGTGTGTGTGTGTGTGTGTGTGTTCCTGAGGGTGTGCCTGTCTGTGCTTATGGGAACATGCACATGGGGGATGAATTAGTGGGGGATGATCCTGGTATTGTCCGATCTGTGGAAATATGTGTGCTTGGAGGTGGGAGGGCCATAACTGGATGGGTGTGGTGATGTGCTTGGGGATACAACAGGATATAGCTGGGTGGGCCTGTGGAGTAGTTTGCAGGCCTTTGAGCCCAGCCTCTTACATTTCTAAGTGAGGACGTATTTGCTTCTGGGTACGGTGGATGAGGGGAGATGAGCATGAGCAGGGGCATCTGTAAGCAATCTGAGGAAAAGGGACCCTTTCGTTTTGTCTTTGGATCACCAATGCCCAGCATAGTGGGACCAGCCCCATGATGTCACTGGTAAAGGAAGAGAATTCTCTTGTGAAAGAAACTCTCCCTGCGGTCAGCAATGTAAAGGAGTTAGAGAATTAATTAGGGGCACCGAGAGGTTGTATGACTTGCCCCCTGGTCCCACAACCAGTATGTGTCAGAAGCTTGAAACCAGACTTCTGAGGTGGCCCTCTATCCATTGTGCCATAGTAAGAAGCTGTATGTATGTAGAGGTCAGAGTATGTTAATCTATACTCATCTAGCCATGCAACTGAAGCCAATGAGTATTTATTAAGTACCTACTATGTGCCAGGCAGCTAGATGGCACTGCAGTGGATAGAGCACAGGATCTGGAGTCAGAAAGATCTGAGTCCAAATGTAACCTCAGACATGGAGTAGCTGTGTGCTCCTGAACAAGTCACTTAATCCTATTTGCCTCAGTTCCTCATCTGTAAAATGGGGGCACACCAGAGAAGGAAATGACAAACCATTCCAGTATTTTGTCCATGGGGTCATATAGAGTCCCACATGAGTGAATGAATGAGTGAATGCCAGGCACTGGGGCTACAAAGACAAAATGAAAAATCCGCTGAGTAGATGCAAAAAGTGAGAGGGGGTAGACGGGCTTGCCAGGATGTCCGCATGTCTTCGAGTCTGTATGTGTACTTAGATCTGAGATTGAAGGTATGGATGTGAAGGATTGTATACAAGCGTATGAAGGTAATGAGCATATGTGTGCTAAAAGGTGGGGAAGTATGTCTGGCAGGGTGCAAGTGTGTAATATAGACACTTTCATAGGGAAAATCAAGTTGAGGGCACGAATGCACACGGCCATGTCTATCAGCGTACACATGTGCATGTGTGTGTGGCAGAAGCGAACATGGGTCTGTATCTCTTCAGAGGCCATGAGTGTGTGAGAGAGAAGTGCATCTGTGTTTCTGAGTACAAGGTGAAATATGGGAGTGTGAAATATGAGCATGTGTATACTCAGTCATCAAGTTGGCACAGGTGGTTGCATGTTTAGGAATCAGTGTATCGTGTACATGGGGAACTGAGAGTTCGTCAATGTGGGGTGCGTTTGTACCTGTACAAGATGGGGATGTGTGGGACTGTTGTTCACTTGTTTCACTCATGAACAACTCTTCATGACCCCAATGAAGGGTTTTGTGGCAGAGATACTGGAATGGTTTGCCATTTCCTTCTTCAGTTCATTTGACAGATGAGGAAATTGAGGCACAGAGTGATTAAGTGACTTACCCAGAGTCACACAGTTAGTATCTGCACTCAGGTCTTCCTGACTCTAGACCACGTACTCTGTCCCCCGCACCACCTACTCACCCCCAAGTGCATGACAGGGTGAAATTGTATATCTGGGTGAATGATCCCTGTGTGAACCAATGGTCTCGTTGGCCATATATGCAGGAGAGATGCATGTACGCCAGTAGATGGTGCTTTGCATTGGAAGTATGGGCGCAAGTAGAAACCACAGGCACTTGCAGGGGGGGAGGTCCCTTATGCAATGCCTGGCCCAGGTTCAGGGAGCTCTCTAATTGTATACATCCACTGCAATCAGAGCTCAGGCCTCCTACTTCCCATCTCTACCCTTTCCCACAAATATACATGCAACCAATAGACATACAGAACACATGTGTGTGGAGGGCCTATCTCCCTCTCTCAAGATGGCAAGCTGGAAGAGACATGTATGTTTGGACTCAATTGATCAGAAGAGCTCTCTTCCATGCAGCATCCACTCGAAAAATGGAAGGCCACCCACCCAGCCTCAGCAGAAATATGACTAAGCTGCAGAACAGGTGTTGATCTGCATTGGTAGACAGACTATCCTCACTGGAGTTCCCCATCAGCAAAATCCTAGGGCCTGTTCTCCGTCCCACAACATGCCCCATGATTCCTCCAGGTTCATTACTTTCTTCAGTGACATGGTGTGCCTTGCATCTCTGTACACCAGTGAAGCACATCTTCCGCTACCGTACCCAGGGCTTGTTGGACCCCTGGAAGAAACTGGAAACCACTATCTTCCAGAAGGGCAGCTAAGTGGCACCATATTACATAGAGTGCCAGGCCTGAAGTCAGGAAATACTCATCTTGGGGAGTTCAAATGTGGCCTCAGATACTTCCCCGCTGTGTGACTCTGGGCAAATCACTTCACCTCTTTTGCCTCAGTTTCCTCATCTGTAAAAGGAGCTGGAGAACAAAATGACAAACCACTCCAGTATCTCTGCCAAAAAAAAAAAGACCAAATGTGCAATGGGGTTGTGAAGAGCTGGACACAACTGAAAAATGACTGAACACCTTCCGGAAGTCTTGAAGTTGACTGGTCTTGGGAGTGACTGGTCATTGCCATTCTAGATCATGCAAGCTCATTACTATCCAAAATGAAATGGGGTTGGAAGGCTCAGCACATTCAGGGCAATGCACAGCTTTCAGAGGGCCACCCGTTCATTCATAACCATTCAGTTGTACCAAGGCTCTTTGAAGCATGTTCTGAATCTGAGAATGTTCGATCTCCGTAGCCTCTTCTGCCCATCGGTCCATCCTCTATCCTGCTGAAGGGCTCAGATTCAACAAAGGCTATTTCTGGTTACCTCTGGGTACAGTGATCCTTCATGAAGTCTCTTCCCTTGTGGTTATCCTGCTGATAATAAATTATAATTTCACTATTGCCACATTCAGTTAGGTGAGCCCACATGGGATTGTGAGCCTTAGTTTAAGAAGCTTATGTGAGCAGTTCTGTTGACCATGTCTTCATTGGGCTTTTTTCTGGTTTGAAGACTTTTTTCTCTTATTCCAGCTTCTGCCTCAGCTGAAATATTTCCCCATAAGAAGAGCAAGTCCTATCATGTCTTTTCATTTAAAACCAGAGACCTTTTTTTTTTTTTTTTTTACAACTCTTACAGAAAAGTAGTAACTTCATGCCTTGGACCAGCAAGCTTTCTCTGTCTGGTTCCCATTCGAATTTGGGCTAGACAGCTCATCTCAAATAGATCTTTCCTGTGGCCTAAACTTCTTGTTCATTGGGCTCCCGGATTCCATGGGCAAGCTCTTGCTCAGTCACGGTTGGCACTTTCTGGTCTCTATCTTTGAAGGCTAGACTTAGGAACCATGTAAAAGCTGTTTGCCCAACAACTAGCCCCCAACTTTGAGTTCCCCAATATTTTAAGTGTAACGACTCATTTCTAAGTTGTTGTGAGGTTCAGATGTTTGGCATGTTGTGGGGATTATAGAAATGCTTGGATATCATTGCTTCTTTCCTTCCCCATATTGATGGGCACATGGGGGTGGGGGGGGGAGCCCAGAGAGAGGCTGAGCCCAGGGAACAAGTTCCTTGTCTCCATTACTAATCTGGTTACATTCCTAGACTTTCCTATGTAGATTTGGTCAGTGGAAGCCTGGAAGATGGGGCTTGGAGATCACTTCTTATTTACTGAATGGGAGCAGAGTTTAAAAAAACAAATCCCAGTTTGTCTTGGTCCTTAGTTAGAAAGGCCCTTAGGTTGTCCCAAACTCCCAAGATGTCAGGATGGGAAAGGCCTCTGAGCCTCTTTACAAATGAGGAAACTGACGCCCTGGGCTGATAATTGCTAATCCCCTCATTTTACAGAGGAAGCCATTTTAAGTGACCAGAAGCCCAGATCACTTCTTCAATCCAGTGCTCTTTTCACTGTCCAGAAAAAAACTAAGGTTCTGGGTGAGGGTCTGCGCAAAAAAAAAAAAAAAAAAAAAGTTATTCTCCCTCCCTCCGCCCCCCAATTTGGGGCTGTGACTATGCATTTCCAAATAGAAGGGCACCCGGATGGGGAGAGGCTGAGCATCGGGACGATGGCAGACGCCAGTCACCAGAGGGAGCTCTGAGCTGCGTCGTGCGCCAGCTCCTTGCTACTGCGCGTGCGCCCGTCGAACTGCTCTGTTCCCACGATCCCTCGGTCTTCCCGGCGAGCTGTGTGCATTACCTTACCTCTGTCTAACTCTGGGCCACCAAAGGGAAAGTCAGCCAAAGCCACCGTGGGGACGGTGGAGCCTCGTCGACCTCCCTCACTTCCCCCACTTCCCTTGGTCTCTTTGCTTCCTCGGGTCTCCCCCTCCCCCCATCCCACGCGGCCCCGCCCGTGGAGACCCTGGCCTACCAAACCTAAAAAGGGGGTGGGAGGGGGCGCCCCTCGCACCCTCCCCCAAAGAACAGGAAGGCAAAGCGTCCCTTCTGCCTTTATTTTATTTTATTTTTTTCCCCAGCCTCACAGCGCTTGATCTCAGTAAGCGTGCAGGACTGGGAACTTGACCAATAGGGGGCCAAATCTTGCCTTTAATGTTTTTCCCACTGTGGGACCTTGGGCACCCGAAGTCCCAATTTCTTTTCAGCTCAAATCTTTCCCTTCCAATGCTTTGGCAGTTATATGGAATAAGAGGGAGATAAGTTGGGAGTAGAAAGATCTGTTAGCCGTTCTAGGGGCATTGGAAGAGGGGAAAATTGTTGATGGGAGCCTTGACAGCTCAAAAATCTGAAATCACTACCAATCAGGGCTTGATTTGCTGTTAATTGTCCAGACTTTTATAAGTGTTGATTCTGCAGATTAAACTTAGACTGTGTGCAAGCGATTTTTTAAATATATACAGAGGCTGGTTGTTAAAACATTTACCAACACACCCCTATGTTACTCTATAAACAGCAGGGTGAAGTCATTACCAGACGGGAAGCTTAGTGACTGAAGGCTAAGGATAAGAATACTATAAGGGACACTTATATTGCATACATTATACTATTGGAGCCTCAGCATCCCTCCCGATTGGGGTGTTATTGTGATACTGGGGTGGGAGGGCAGAGAGGTATAGGGTACTAGGTTCTGAACTAAACTGGTAGCAATGGAGATAGGGAAGAAAGGATCGATGTCAGAAACACCGAAGAGGAAGAATTGAGTTAAGCCAATTGTTTGAGCTTTGGGAACTGAAGGCATGTACAGATGTAGTCATTCACATTTGTTCATGCAAGTGGCTGATGGTGAACTTGAGAAGCTGTTTTCTGTCTTTAAAGTGTACAATGAGCAGACAATGAGTGGGAACAGATTGAGATGGAGTGTATATTGTGGGTGTGTGGGTGTGTGTTTGAATCTGTTATTGGGGCTTAGAATAGAAATTCTTGGTGAAATCTTAGAAAATATTAATTAGGTTGTGAGCATTTTAGAAATGGAAGCAGTGATCCCTAAGAACCAGCATGATCTTAGCAGAAACAAGTCATACCAAACTACTAGCATTTCCTTTTTTGCTCAGTAGAATGTTGTAAACACAGTGTAAGTGGATTTCAGTAAAGCTTTTCATCAAGTCTTTCATGTAGAAGGCTGAGGAAACTTGATTTTATTAAGTTATTCTCTAAATAAAGTTGATTCCTGGTTTTTTTGGTTACTTATTATCATATTAAAAAGCTTGAATATTTTTGCAAGATGGGAACTTTTATACTTTTAGTATTTTAGCAATGAAATCCCTAAAGTAAAATATATGATAGCATCTTATGGCCCGTGAAGAGCCAGGTTGTTGGTTCTCCAAAGTATTTGGACTAGTCTACAACCCTACCAACTGTGAATTTGGGCACCTGTCTTCCCATTTCAACATTGAATTTTGAAATTTTTCACTCTTTTTGTCATCTTAGTGTATGTGAGGGGGGGTAGATATCCTAAAGTTGTCATGAAAATGACAATGATGTTAATATTTATATTATGCCTGTTATGGTAGGCACTGTGTTAAATGCTTTACAATCATTGTCTCATTTGAGACTCACAACAATCCTGGAAGATAGGTACTATTTTTATCCTCATTTTACAATTGAGGAAACAAGAAAACATAGATGAAGTAATTTGCCCAGGATCACATGCTAGTAAATGTCTGAGGCTGAATTTGAACTCTGGTCATCTTGATTCCAGGCCTGGCACACTTGTGCCCTATGGTACCACCTAGTCTTGATTTGTGTTTCTCTTATTGTTGAGGAACCTGAGTATCTTTCATGTGGTTATTAACTATCTTTAGTTCCTCCTTTGAAAATTATCTGCCCTTGTCCTGGATCATTGCTCCACTGGTGAATATATATATATATATATTAGTCTTGTAAATATACATCAGTTCCTTACAGATTCTGAATATGTTCACTACAAATTTTTTTTCTCAATCAGAAAATTTTTTTCTCAATTTCTTTTCTTTTTAGTATTATTACTTTTTATACAAAAATCCTTTTATATGCTTAAACTCACCAGTTTGCCTCTGATAAGTTCTTCTATTTTTTGATTAAAATGTCCCTCTTTTTCAGAGTTGAGACCGACCAATACATTATTCCTTTTTCTTAATTTAAGAAAAAAGAATTAAAAATTCACTTGGACCACTGACTGTTTCATTAGTTAGTTGTATTATAGTCCTCTGACATACAGCTCAAACCACATGTAGCTATCCAATTTTCCAAGCAATTTTTTTCTAATAGTGATTATCATTCCCTATTTTCTATTCTGTATCATTCATTTGTTTTTCTGTTCCTTTTACAGTAACAGTTTTGATAATTTTTAATACATTTTGAAATCTGCTGATGCTACACACACACACACACACACATTCTTTCCCCATTTCGTTTTCATAGTTCTTGGATATTCTTGCTAATCTAATTCCCATGTGAATTTTGTAATGATACGTGTCTAATTCTAGAAAATGGCTTATTAGAATTACTCATTGAAGCCTTTCTCTCTGTATCTTTTCTTCTAGTTGACATGATTTACTAAACTGGGTGTTTTTCTTGGTTATTTTCTTTTTTTTTAATTAAAACTTCTTATTTACAAAACATATTTTCAACAATTGACCCTTGAAAAACCTTGTGTTCCAAATTTCCCTCCTCTTCCCCCACTCCCTCCCCTAGATGGCAAGTAATCCAATATATGTTAAACATGTTAAAATATATGTTGAATCCAATGCGTATAAATATACTTATACAATTCTCTTGCTGCACAAGAAAAATCAGCTCAAGAAAAGAAAGTAAATGAGTAAGAAAACAAAATGCAAGCGAACAACAACAAAAAGAGTTAAAATGCTATGTTGTGATCCACACTCAGATCCCACAGGCCTTCCTCTCTCTGGGTGTGTAGATAGCTCTCTTCATCCAACATCATTAGAACTGGCTTGAATCATCTCATTGTTGAAAAAAGCCACATCCATCAGAATTGATCATTGTTTAATCTTGTCGCCGTGTACAATGATCTCCTGGTTCTGCTCATTTCACTCAGCATCAGTTCAGGCAAATCTCTCCAGGCTTTTCTGAAATTATCCTGTTGGTGTTTCTTATTCCATACCATTCATATACCATCATTTATTCAACCATTCTCCACCTGATGGGCAGCCACTCAGTTTTCTTGGTTATTTACATTCCAATAATAAATTCTACTTTTTGTGATGGTTGATTATTTTGATGTCCTACTACATTCTATTTGTGAATATTTAATTCAGTTTTTTGCCTCTGTAGTCATTACTAATGTTGACCTATAGTTTTCATTTTTCACTTTTGTCTTTGTTTGGCATCAGGACCAGAAAAAAATAATTGCTTCATAGAAGAAACTGGGCAGACAACCATGCTTTTCTGTTTTGAAACAGTCTATGAGACAAAAATCTTAGACTTTTAGAACTGTTGCTTCTGCTCCTTCAGTCATGTCTGACTCTCTGTAACCCCCTGGGTCATAGCACATATCTCTTGACAGCTGTCCAAGTCTGTGTTTGTTGTTTCTGACACTAGCCATCTTATTTTTGACTATCCCCTTTTCCTTTTGTTTTCAATCTTCATTATGTGGCCAAAGCAGTTAAGCATCAGCTTCACTATTTGATCTTACAGTAAATAGCCTGAATTCCTTTATGTAAGTTGACTGATTTGACCAACTTGGTGTCCAAGGAACTCTCAAAAGTCTCCAGTACCACAGTTCAAAAGTATTGATTCTGTGCTGCTCTCAGCTTTCCTTACAGCCCACTTTCACAACCATGTGCTGCTATTGAAAGCTATGAAAAACTATAGCTTTGACTATATTGATCTTTGTCAGGAAGGTGATATGTCTGCTTTTTAGTATGTTGTCCAGATTTGTCAGAGCTCTATTTCTAAGGAGCAAGCATCTTTTGATCTCATGGTTGCAATCACTGTATGCAGTGATCTTTGAGCCCGAGAATATAAAATTGGCTACTGCTTCCATTTCTTCTCTTTCTATTTGCCAAGAAGTAATGGAATCAGTTGTCAAGATCTTTGTTGTTGTTTTTATGTTAAGCTTCAAGTCAGCTTTTACGCTGTCCTCTTTCACCCTCATCAAGAGGTTTAATTTTTCACTTTCTTTCATAAGTATTGATATTTCTCCTGGAAACCTTAATTCCAACTTTTGATTTATCCAACCTGGCATTTCACATGATGTACTCTGGATATGAGTTAAATGAGGTGACAATATACAGCCTTGTCATATTTCTTTTCCAATCTTAAACCAAGCAGCTGTTCCATCTTTAGTGCTAACTGTTGCTTCTTAGCCAGCATATAGGTTCCTTGGGAGGCAAGTAAGATGATCTGGTATTCCCATCTCTTGGAAGATTTGCCACTTTTTGTTGTGATCCACATAATCAAAAGATTTAAGTATAGTCAGTGAAGCAGAAGTAGATGTTTTTCTGAAACTCCTTAGCTTTCTCCATAATCCAGTAAGTGTTGGCAATTTGGTCTCTGGTTCCTGTGCATCTTTGAAAAGTAACCTGTTCTGGTAATTGTTGGTTCATATCCTGTTAAAGCCTAGCTTACAGAATCTTAAGCATAACATTGCTGGCATATGGAATGAGTGCAGTTGTTTGATAATTTGAACGTTCTTTGCCATCCACATCCAGAGAGAGAACAATGGAGACTGAATGTGGATCAAAACATAGTATTTTCACCATTTTTTGCTGTTGTTTG